>RQIL01041791.1:0-15872 GCA_003951145.1 Jimgerdemannia lactiflua | reverse complement strand
GGTATAGATGAGATCCAGAATCCTCAAGGCTGCTTCAATCATTCTTTAAAAAGGTACTGAGATTCTTTATTTACTATATAATTCTTATAGCAACTATCATATCTATGTATTGTGGCATATAATTTGTATAACTATAAGCTTCAAGTATAGCTCAATATATCACTTGTGAAGGATACAATATGTATCTTCAAGTTGAGAAGGCATTTCCAAGTTGATGATCACATGATCAGATTATTTGATTCATATGTCAATTGTTGAAAATCAGAAAGTTAATAACATAGATAAGAAATTTGGGTTGATGGCTCAATTATTTTGTGGTTGATGAGCAATAGTTCAATCATACTCAGAGGGCATCTTGGGTAGTGATTACTTGGGTTCTGTAGGCTGGTGTACAGCTTAAAATACAGTAGGTTGATTAATGTGGCGTAATAGTAGGCTGGTAATTCTTGAGTTTGGTAGTTCATGGTATAGTGGATTGGAAAATAGAGATTGATGGCTCATATATCTGACTTGTTAACTTGAGGATAGGTCTTTGATGAATAATAGTCTGGTATTCTTAGATTTCTTTAGTGGGTATCCTAGATCTTATTCTTGACTGAGTTTTCTGGGAGTCTATGGTCTTGAATCTTAAATACACTACTTAAATGTATAGTGTAACATGCCTGGCTCAATAGAGGCAAATTACAAGGTTGGGCAGCTGTGTAGATTGGCTTGAGCCCCCAGTTACTTTGTCAAAAAGTAACAAAATGTTCAGATATTTAGTGTCTAGTGGTATAATATTCAACAGCTGGAGACTTTCTGTATGTGATTTGGGCAATATCCTTTTTAGGCGGCGTTCTTGGGTTGCACATGTGAATGGGTTTCCTTTGGATGATCTCTGTGTAACAGTGGATAATTTTGTGTGACGAATTTGTCAGTTCTCCTTATAAGTGAGCAGGCTCTCTGGGAACTGACAATCAATTTTCTTAAGAGTGCAGGTTCTGGCTGCTGGAATGATGGTGAACTTGTATGCTAATTCAGGAGACCGGCGATTGGGTTTCCTTATGTGTGCAGGTTCTGGATGTGGTTTTCTTGAATGATGCAGTTAAGCAGACGATGTGGGTTGTAGGTTACTTGAATAAATGCAGGTGAATGAGGCAGATTGGCAGATTGGTGGACAAAATGTAGAATGATGTGGATTACTTGGACAAATGCGGATCGGCGGAATGTGGCAGATCAGCGGACAAAATGTAGAATGATGCAAACTTCTTGAAAATGGTGGACTTCTTAAATGGCGGACTGAACAAGGCAGATTGGCAGTATGTGGCAGATCAGCAGATTTAAACTGGTGGCTTATCCCTTAAGCGGGGGATCTCGTGAAAATGGTGGCCTTTCCTGGCAGTAAACTTGAATAAAATGGCAGCGGCTGGCAAAGTTACATCAAAGATGGGCTTTGTTTGTGCGAACTGAATCACTGTGAAGTTGCATCTATAGACTGGCTTTTGAGAGGCAGATTTCTTCAGGCTTATCTGGCAAGCAAACCAAAAACTTCTTTCTATCGGAAAGTGGACTGGAGTGAAGTAGCTCACAACTTCTTGGCAGTGGCTCATTGGCAGGTTTCTCCTCCTAAGTGTACCAAACAATTGACTTTTACTTTTTGAACTTTCAGAACTGAGGTTTATTCACTCTTGTCTTTGGGGTATTTTATACATTGTGGTTGCTACCTGGTTGCTATCTGGCTAATTATAGATTGCTATTTATGGTGTGTTTGGGCAGACAGCCACTGTCTAGTAGATAGCCACTGTCCACATTATTCCCTTCTTTAGTTATCTGGTTATTTATACAATTTCCGCAGCAATGGTTGCTGGGCTGGTTACTATGCTGAGTGTTCATGTCATCTGGTTTGTAATCTGGTTTGTTCATATCATCTGGCTGACTGTTCATGTCATCTGGCTTGTCATCTGGCAATAATTCAGGTGGTATATTCTTGTGATCTGTCACATCAGCCCCCAATAAAAGATGGTCTTTCCCAGACTGTTCTTTAGTCATCATTCCAATAGACATAAGCATGTTCTGCATCTATACCTATTCCATCATCTTCTGTATC
Organism: Jimgerdemannia lactiflua; assembly: GCA_003951145.1. Taxonomy (NCBI): domain Eukaryota; kingdom Fungi; phylum Mucoromycota; class Endogonomycetes; order Endogonales; family Endogonaceae; genus Jimgerdemannia; species Jimgerdemannia lactiflua. Next base: position 13,786 of record RQIL01041791.1, on the reverse strand, counting down.
TGGGTTACTCCATTCTAGTTCTGGATCTTCTTCTTCTTCTTCAGGAAACAGGAAGTCTACTTGTTGGAGGGTGCTCTGGAAGGTGGTCTCATTCATTTGGTGGATATCATTGAGGTAGAAGTCGGACTGTACTAGGGCTCTAATGTTTCGTTTGTATAGGGTGTAGATCTGTTTGGCAGTTCTTGCTTCTTGGTGAGTTATGCCAGCTCGTCCTCCAATATATGGCTGTTCTTGTAACAGTTGTCCAATGTTGTAGAAGGCTTGTAGGTGGTGGATCTGAAGCAATCTCTGGGCAATGGCAAGATTCTCTAGATGCTTCTGAATCAGTTGTATTGGAGTTCCTTCAAGTTGGTGGAACTGGGGCAAGGGAATTGGCAGGGCTTGGAAGGAGCTGAGGATGAGGGTCTGGAGGTGCTGATCTATCCTCTGGGTCTTGGTTTGTGCAGGTATATCTTGAGGCAATTGATGTGAACTGGAGTTCTCAAGATACGGCCATCCATGCTTCTTATATAGATGCTGGTTTCTCTGATGTTGTGTACAAGGTATAGTCCTTCCCATTTTGGTTCCAGTTTGGTGGCAAAGTTTGTCTCAATCATACTTCTCCAAACTAGGACTCGATCTCCAATCTTGATTTTCTGATCCTTCTGCTTTTGGTCATAATATATCTTTTGTCTTTCCTGGGCCTTGATAATCTGGTTTTGGGCATTTTTTCGCTTCTGATCTCCTTTTTCAAGAAGCTTTTCGAGGTTCTCATGGTCAGCAGTTCTCGTCTTCTTGGCAAACATAATTTCGAAGGGCTTTTGTTTGGTTGAGACAGCAGGGGTGTTTCAGATTTCCCACAGGATTTCAGGTAAGCAGAGATTCCAATTGGTAGGATCAAACTTGGCAAGTTCTTTCTTGATGGTCTGGTTCATTCTTTCAGTCATTCCATTGGTTTGCAGATGGTAGAAGGTTGTTCTTTTCAGGTGGATCCCATGAATTCATATATAACTTGAGATTATATTATTCACAAATTCAGTTCCTAAGTCAGAGATAAGTTCTTCAGGGGGTCCATATCAGTGGGTGAGGTCATGAAGGTGTCCAACAATGGTCAGGGCATCTGCAATCTCCATGGGGTATACTTCAGGCCATTTGGTCAGATGTTCAAAAAATACTAGGATGTATCTGTTTCATTTTGGTGTTACTGACAGGGGTCCAATTACATCTACTCCTCATCTTTGAAAGATGTGAGTGGGTGGGGGAATCGGTTGCAGGGGGCTTGATAGTTCTTCTTTCCTTGATACTTCTGGCAGGTGTCACACTTCTGGATGATGTCTCAGACTTGTGTTCTGAGATTGGGCCAATGTTGATAATCTTTTCAAATCTTGTCTTCTGTATATGTCTGTCCTTGGTGGGCTTTCTGGTGTTCTTGTTGGATGAGATCTTCTTGCTCCTTGATGGTCTTGGGAACTTCTTTAAGAGTGCAGTTCCGAGGTACACCCTTCATTTTGTTCATTGAGTCATGCAGGAGAGAATATCAACATTGTTGTGAGTTCTTCCTGCTTTATGGATGATGTTGATTTCATAATCTTGGAGAATAAGGATCCATAGGGCAAGGATTCCAGTGGGGTCTATTCAGTACAATAACCATTTGAGGGCTGCAGGTCTGTGATCATGGTGAACTTTCTTCCAATGAGCTAATGTTTAAACAAGGTGACCACTCATATGACTGCAAGGCATTCCAATTTGGTGCTCCCATAGTTAGTCTGCTGCTTGTTGGTGGCTCTGCTTATATAAGCTATCACATGGTGCTGTTTGTCAGGTCCTTCGTGCACAAGGATTGCTCCGAGGCTATTCTTGGATACATCAGTGTACAGAATGAAAGGTTTCTGCAGATCTGGTCGGACTAGGATTGGTGCTGAGGTCAGGCAGTTTTGTAGTTTTTGGAAGGCTTCTTCTTGTGGTTCTTTCCATTGGAACAGTACTTCTTTCTTTAACAAGGTTCGGATTGGGGCAGAGATTTTGGCAAATCTCTTGATAAATCTTCTGTAGTAAGATGCAAGCATCAGGAAGGATAGGGCTTCCTTTGGGGTCTTGGGGATAGGGAAGTTGTTGACTTTTTCGATCTTCTTGGGGTCTGCATGTGTTCCATCTTTAGAAACTATAAATTCAAGGAATTTGAGCTTCTGTTTGCCAAAGTAGCACTTCTTTGAGTTGAGTCTCAGGTGGTTTTGTCAGATGAGTTTGAAAAATTCTTCAAGGTCTTGCAGGTTGTTGAGATTACAGGTTACAACTCGATATAGATAATTTGTGGTGCAGTGGCATTGGAGTGACATCATCAATAATTGCGTAAAAGCGTGTAACATTGGGTGATCAATAAAAAACATCGCTCTTCTTTTTCTATTCCTCCTAAGTTCACAACAAAGGTTATGAGCCCTGATTAGCAGATAATACACACCTCTTTAGTATACCCTACACTATAACGTATGAAGATGTCAAACCCAGGAAGCCCAAGCTCAAATACTGTGGTGCCAAGCCCGGCAAGTAACACAAGCGGAACAGGTACCGGCGTGGGTACCACAGTCCCCCCAGTGGTGGCTACGATGACAAGAAGGACGATTCCTGTCTTTGACGGTAAGGATTACGCCATATGGGCGTACCTTATGAAGAACCTCTTTGAGGAATGTGGTCTAGAGAACTATTGGAAGCCACAGGCGCAGATAACAAGATACGACCCAGTGAAAGATCGCAAGGCGTTGAGGGAGATCACGTTCACTCTATCGAATAAGCAAATGAAACTTGTTATGAACACTATGACGGCAAACAAAGCCTGGGAGACTCTATGTGATCACCATCAACAAGCATCTGCATCCAACAGATTCCACCTGAAGGGACAACTATTTACTCTACGGATGAAGCCCAAGGAGAGCATTCAAGAATATGCCAACCGCGTCAACGATCTGACGAATCAGGTGAACTCGCTTTCTACGCCAATGGACCTCATCAGGGAGGAAGACAAGGTCCTGGCCCTTATATGAGGCCTTCCAGACACGTATAACATGGTCGTATCTGCTATGCGGGAATCCGATAAACTTTTGGACTACAAGTACGTCGTCACGAGCCTATTAAACGATGAATTGAGGCGCAAATGAAGACTACGACGAGAAAGTGTTCTATGGCGCGCATGGTTGAGGCAAAGGAAAGCCAAGTAAAGGACGAGGTCAATGAAACGGTCAATACGCCAAGTTCGGCGGTAAGTGCTTCTACTGTGATAAGCCTGGACATCGCGTCCAAGACTGCAATTTAAAGAAGAAAGAAAAGGGAGACCAACGTGGTCAGGCAAACGTTGTGGACACCAACAATCAGAGCGGCAACGGGATGTTTTTCGCGGAAGCGGAGAGCTGTCAACATGCAAACGTAAGCACGAGCGCTAATGTGTGCAGTGAAGAAGTTTGGCTCATGGATTCCAGCACAACACAATATATGACGGCACACCATGAATGGTTCTCTACGTACGAGAAGTTCGAGCATCCCGTACTTATCAAACTAGGTGACAACAATGTTATCTATGCTCAGGGCAAAGGAAATGTCGGTATACACCTGCATTGAAAGGTCAAAGAACCCTCAGGCACCTTTGCAGATGTACTATATGCTCCGGATATAGGCAAAAATTCTTCTCGATAGGACGAATGATGGCCCAAGGAGACAAAGGAGTAAACATATGCCCGAATGGAGTAACGGTAATCGATCTAAAGAACAATAAGGAATTAATGTATGCGTCGAAAAGAGGAAATCTTTATGTAATCGATGGTATGCCGAATGGTACATCTGCACACTCCGCAACAACAAACAACACCTGGCGCATATGGTACGAATGGTTAGGATACATCGGCCAGACAAGCTTAGAACGGATGATGAGGAATAGCTCAGTGAAAGGATTGCCAAACTGTATATCTCTGAATTTCTTTTGCGATGACTGTGCGGCGAATAAGGCTTCTCGAAGGTCTTTTCAGGAATGGACGAAACGAGTGAGTGGCATACTCGATCTTATACATACGGACATCTGTGGTCCCATGTGTACATCATTACATTCCGGGAAGAAGTATTTCATTACTTTCATAGACGACTACACTCGTAAGGCTCATGTATACTTCCTCTCAGCAAAGAGCGAAGCATTTGAAAAATTCAAAGAATTCAAGGCGAGTGTGGAGAATGATACGAAATATTGGATAGGGATACTACGCTCAGATAACGGGACAGAATACATAAACAAGTCCTTTAAACAATTCTTAAAAGAGTACAGAATACGACATACTAGAACAGCTCTCTATACTCCGCAACAAAATGGCATGGTGGAACGGTTCAATCAAACAATCGTCGAGATGGCCCGAAAGATGATGAATATAGCTGGTTTGCCACAATCCTTCTGGGCCAAAGCATTGAATATGGCGGTATATATACGCAATTGATGCATTTCTCGAGCCTTAGGTAAAGAAAGTGACATACAGTCTAAGGATGATAACCTTATACCTGAAGAACTGTGGAGCGGATCCAAGCCCGACATCTCACACTTACAGAAATTCGGAAGCAAAGCTTATGTATTGGATAAAGGTGGAAATAGAGGAAAATTCGAGCCTAAAGCAGATAAACATATATTTCTTGGATACAACAGATCAGCATATAGGTTGTGGAATACGCAAAAGCGTGATATAGTCATCTCTCGCGACGTTCAGTTCAAAGAAAAAGTAAGGGAAATTTGTGTGGAAACTCCTATACCAGTGACCAATCCAACGGTGAGTGGAACTACACCGACAGCGAGTGGAATTATGCCAATGGTGAGTGGAACTACACCAACAGCAAGTGGAATTATGCCAATGGTGAGTGCGAAAACTACGCCAACAATTCTGGCAACAATGGTACAATCTATGCCAACGAGATCAACAGCGCAAGTACCTACGAGACCCCCTGAACTGAGAATTACAGAGATTGCGGATGATAACGAAGAAGAAGACATTCCTCTGAAGGGCAAGAAAAAGCGCAAATCTGGGATGGATAATGAAGTCCAAGCAGATCTGGGAAATTACTGGGACTCACCCAAGTTATCTCGTCGCAAACAACATCACGTGAACTACGCCTGCGAATGCACTTACATAGCAATGACTGGTGAGCCGGCACACTACGATGAAGCCATTCATTCGAGCGATAAAAAGGAGTGGAAAAAGGCTATGGACGAGGAGTATAATTCACTCATTGAGAACGACACATGGGACTTGGTCCCTCTTCTGGCAAATCGGCAAGCCATAGGATCCCAATGGGTATATAAAATCAAGCGCGATAGCAACGGCAGCATAGATCGATACAAGGCCTGATTTGTGGCAAAGGGGTATTCACAAGACTTTGGGGTCAACTATGATGAGACCTTTTCCCCGGTATTTAAGCTTACTTCGCTTAGAATACTTCTTGCGATCAGAGCCAAATATGACTATGAGATACATCAAATGGACGTTAAAACAGCCTTTCTAAATGGAGATGGGGATACCGAACTATATGTTCTTCAACCACAAGGATACAAACTCTACGACAACGAGAAGGAGTTAGTATGCAGACTACACAAAGGCCTCTATGGCATAAAACAGGCAGCAAGGCTGTGGAATCGAAAGATTGACGATTATCTCATAGAAGAGAATGGGTTCAAATGATGTGAAGCAGACCCATGCATATACACTCGTCATACATCCTCAGGAACAGTGTACCTGGGAATTTGGGTTGATGATATCATTCTGGTCGGAACGATAAATGAGATTAACGAAGTAAAGGCAGCACTATGCAAGAAGTTCAAGATGACAGATTTGGGTGACGCATCTTTCCTTTTGGGAATATCCATCATATGTGACAGGAGCGTGCGTACTATACACCTAAGCCAAGAAGCCTACATTCAGACAATACTCGAGCGATTCGGCATGAGTGAGTGCAAGCCAGTCGGAACACTGATGGAGACGTCTGTGAGACTAAAGAAGTCCGATACACCTGACGAAGATGACAAAGACATTCCCTATCGACAAGCGGTAGGATCCCATATGTATCTGATGCTCGGGACGAGACCCGACCTATCATACACAATCAACAAAGTGGCGCAATACGCATTGTGCTATGACAACTCACATTGGATGGCAATCAAGCGCATATTCAGGTACATTAAAGGTACAAAGAGTTATACGCTCAATCTGGGTGATAAAGGAGTAAGCGGGAGTACTGTTACGGTAAACCTTTCTGGTGCGTGTGACACTGATTGGGCTGGAGACTTGGATGACAGAAGGTCTACGACAGGATACTTCTTCTATCTCGATGATGGTGGAGCCATTTCGTGGCAATCTTGTAAGCAATCATCAGTGGTGACGTCATCTATGCAAGCGGAATATCAAGCATTATCAATGGCGACGAAGGAAGCCATCTGGCTTCGTGAACTACTAAAGCATCTGGGATTCACTCAAGGATCTACAACTATATGACAGGATAACCAATCCACCATTGCTTTGGCAAAGAACCCTATACATCATGCAAGGACCAAGCATATCGATATACAGCACCATTACATACGAGAGTACGTTGAAAATGAGGCCATACGCCTGCTATACATCCCTATGGAGCAAATGGCAGCAGATTTGCTAACAAAGGCCCTTCCAAAGGCAAAGTTCGACTTTTGCGTGCAAGGAATGGGTATAACGACGAGCGGCGAGCAAGTTACGGCAAATATTTGTGATGGAAACCTATAACATTGCTCAGGATTTCCATTTTTCACTACTTCTTTTACCTATTTTCATGCTTATAAGTGGGGAGTTTCGACCTTTTTAGGTCGTCTAGACAGCACCCCATTGGTAATGTTTTGTTTTGCTTAGCTTAGCTTGGCTTTATCTTGTTGAGTGGGAGTGTTGAGATTACAGGTTACAACTCGATATAGATAATTTGTGGCGCAGTGGCATTGGAGTGACATCATCAATAATCTCGTAAAAGCGCATAACATTGGGTGATCAATAAAAAACATTGCTCTTCTTTTTCTATTCCTCCTAAGTTCACAACACAGGTCATCTTCGAAATTTGCTGAGTAGATGTTGGAGTCATCCACATAAACAATCAGGCAGTAGTGGATTAGAGGGGTATATACTGAGTCATCATTCGCTGGAAGGTTGGGGGTGCATTGCAGAGTCCAAAAGGCATTCAGAGGTACTCGAACAATTTTTCTAGGGCAAGGAAAGCTGTCTTTTGAATGTCTTTTGGGTCCATTGGTATCTCATGGAATCCTGTGAATAGATCCATGCTGCTGAAGTATCTTACATTTTGTAGCTGGTCCAAATATCATCAATTCAGGGCAAGGGGTATGCATCTTTTTCAGTTACTTTGTTGAGTTTCCTGAAGTCTACAACTAGTCTCCATCCTCCTTTCTTTGATACAATAAGTATAGGGCTGGCCCAAGGGCTGGTAGAGGGTCAGATGACTCTATTGTCTAAGAGTTCCTATTGATGTTCTTTTTCGAATGTCTTCAAGTAGTGGGGTATCCTGTATGGTTTCTGTCAGATGAGTATTGCATTTCCTGTATTTATACTGTAGTGATATGATGAGTTGTATAGCAGGTTGCCATAGTCTGTGGTGAAGATGTCCTGATATTTATGTAGGAGTTTGGTCAATTTTTTTTATTGCTGAGGTGTCAATTCTTCTCCAATGTTTGTGGAAGGCTTTACTTTCTTCTGGGTCACAGAGGGGCCTTTCCTTTCTTCTGTGACTTTTTGCTGTTTCCCTGTAAGTTTAATTCATAAACTTCTCTATGTGTTCTGTTGGGATATGGCACAAGGTGTCCAATGATGGTTCCTTTTAGCAGGATGATATTGTCCCAGCTGGTGTTGGTTGCTTGAGAGTGTACTGGATTCATCTTGTCAGAAAAGGTGTATCCTTCTATGTACAGATTTCGGATTTCTTCATTGGGTTCGAAGAAAAGATTCCAGGGGTCTGGTGGTGCAAAGATTTCGATAGTGGTCTGCTCTCCTGGCTCAAGGATGAAGTTCTTGTGAAGCTTCACTGGTTGGCAGAAGATCTGCTGAGGGGCATTTGCTTTGAATCGGCTGACTGGAAGGAGATATACTTCCTTCTTGTCTGAACTTCCAAATCCTTTGGTCTGTCTGGTTCCTTGAGTGAGCTTGGGTATTTCTTGTAACTGAGGAGTCTTGTATTCGAGAAAGACTGCCTGTGTAATTTTGTCTCCTTTGTTGATTCGAATCCATTCACCACTTCCATTTCTTAAGATGACCTTGATTTCGCCTGTGTATCCTGGGTCAATGGTTCCTCCTTCAGTAGAGAGTCCTTCAAGGGCTAGTCCAGATCTTGAGGTCAAGTGGATGTAAGTTCCTTTTGGTGGTTGTATGGCAATACTAGTTCTGATGAGCTTTGTACTTTCGGGGCCCATAGTGATTTCATAAAGACTGCTGAGATCATAGCCAACATCTTCTTGGTGTGTCTTTTTCGGTGGGATTGCATTGGGATGAAGTATGGTGAACTGTGCAAAGGTTCTTGACAAGTATAGGCTGTCCATGGGCTGAGGCTCTGGTAGCATTAGATCTCCAACCTCTGATGTCTAGGTGTGGCCATTTTGCTCCAGTAGAGGGGTCTCGAAGGTAGTTGATTCCTCTTTTTCCAGTGGGGTCTAGGGCATCTATGAAATTGATGGCATCATCTATCCATACTTAGTGGGTTGCATGACGATGAGAGCCAGGATATCTTCTCCTAGGTCATATATCTTGAGGACCTTCCTTGCAGGCTTCTTCTTTTTCTCCTTTTGAATCTGGGCTCAGTCATCTCCTCTCTTGAGTGTGTGTACAATCACATCTTTGCTGAGATGGATCTTTTCGTGTTGACAAGGCCAGCATCTTGGGTGCTTTCCATGATGGCAATATCCCTAGGCTTGGAAGTGTTTCTATTTTTCTTCGATTTCTCCTAACTTCGGAAATCTGCATCCATTCATGTCATACTTTGGTGGGAGGGTAGAGAGAGGTTTCACTTCTGTCTGGGTGTAGAATCCGACTCCATGTCTTCTTTTCACAAGTGAGGTGGTGGATTCTTGGAATGAGGTTCCTTCTCAATGATTTTCGGAGATTCTGGTCCAAGGGGCTGTCTGGCTTACTAGTCCAATATGTGGAACTGATAGCAGTAGTCTCTTGGTGAGTGGAAAATGACTTGATGAGGGCATCTGCCCATTTGGAAGGCTCTCTCTTGATGTGTTTCGGGCCTTGGAATGACTTGTGAGCTGGGTCCAGCTTCTTCTTCACTTCAGGGGGTGCTGTCTTCTTTTCCTTCTTGTGGTGCTCAATTCGGATCATCCCATGAAACAGTTGAGGGGAGCTCTTCATTTTCGGAAATACTGTCATCTTCTTCTTCTAGAGGCTAGTTCCAAATTGCTTGAATTTCAGCTGCTTCAATTTCAGGGGGGGGCATTACTTGTGCATGACTTTTTGGCTGTGTGTTGTGAAGGTATCTCTTCTTCCTTCTCCTGCATTCAGTGCATGTAGTGCCAGGACTCTTTCAAATTCCCACATGTCTGGATGAGTGTTTCTCACATTTCTGTCTTTGGAGGCATTTGATGCATCCTCTGGCTTCTCCAGCAATGGCTCCAATTGTAATGGGGAAAGTATCTTATGCCCACACATTATCTTCTGGTCTGTCTTCTACCATGTTGATTAGGGGTCTTAGTCTGGGGTCATTGTCATTTCTGGAGTCCTCCTCTTCTTCTTCTTCTGTAGTGGATTCCTCACTGCTGGTGTATACTCCTTGAATGGTCACCTTCTTCTTCTTCTTTGATGGCTCGAAGCTGGTGACTTTGACTTGGTACTTCTTTCCTCTATAGTCGAATTTAAGTACTTGTTGACCAATGTTGACATCTGCATTCATCTCCTTCATCCAATTGGTGCCAAGGATCATGTCATAAGTGACAGCTTCGGTCACAACTGCCTTGGGGATGGCAAACTGAATGTGTCCAAGAGTAATGGTGATGTTTCGGACTTCTCCCAGGGGTTCAGTTTGGGCTCCATCTGCTACTATGATGCTGAGGCTAGAGGGTCCATCAATGGGCCATTGAATGCTGTCCTGGAATTTCTTGGCAATGACACATATAGCTGCTCCTGTATCAATGAGGATTTTCACCTTTTGGCCTCCGATTTCTCCAAACAGATAGGTGCTGACATGTCTTTCTGCAGCTTGCACTGCTGGGGTTCCCGGTTCTTCTTGAGGGATGGGATCTTTTCGTGTGTAGGATCTGGTAGTTTATAGCAATTTGTTCCTTACTCCTGCAGGTGTTAATTGAAGAAACTGCAAGAGTGGTACTTCCATCTTGGCTTCTTGGATCTTCTTCCAGGCTTCATTGTAGATGTCCTGGAGCATGGTCTTTGGGATGTATTTCTTCTTGGACTTTGGAGTCTTGGTTTCGGATTCTGGTTATTCTCCCTTTTCTTCATCAGCAGATTCTAGTTGAGGATCTTCTCTATTGATAGTAGCTCCAGGAATGAAGGGTGAAGGAGACCAGGGAGGTATATCAACCTGTTCTTCTTCATCTTCATTTCGAATTCTTCTGCTGGTTCTTTTTGGGGGCTTCTTGACTACTTGGGAGCGACCTACTGCTCTCTTTCTCTTTTCTGCTGGGTAGGCTGTTTCTCCATATTTGGCCTTGGTTGGATACAAGTCCAGGTCACTGTATTCCTCACTGTCACTCTGCTCATAGTCTTTGACTTGGTTAGCTTCTGTTCTTTTGTTGTGGGTATCCTTTTGGTTTGGTGGCTCAGAATTCCTTAAGCTGCCTTGGTTATTACATTCAGAGGCATAGTGTCCTTGCTGTCCACACTTGTAGCATTGGATCTCTGCTCTGGCTCTTAGAGGATAGTTTCAACTATCAGAGGATGGGTAGTTCCTCTGGTAATCTCGATTTTCGTGTGTGGGGTACCATGGCTGGTAGTTCCAATTTTCGTGTGTGAAGAGCCTTTCAATCTGGCTAACCAGTCTGTCTTCTTTCAAATTGAGATATTGAATCTCATTCTTGTCCTTCTTCCATTCTTTGGTGGGCTTTTCTCCTTTTGATTCTCCTGAAGAATTCCTTGCAGGGCCTTGACTAGAAGGTCTTCTTTATCTTCTTTTTGATTGTCAGTCCAGGTGGTTCCTTGCTTGACATCAAAGTATCCTTGGGCTGCATCTACTTGCTCTTCTGGCTTCCTGATGCCCAGGGTTCGGACATGTGGAGCAATATTGGGTGGGATTCCATTCATGAAGGCCATTGGACTGATGATGTCTTAATTGGCAGCATTGAATCTGATGGCATACATTCTCTTCTGGATTCTAGTGAAGAATGCTCTTGGGGATTCTCCAAGGTTCATCTTCATTCCCATGATGGATTTTTGAGCTTTGTGGCAGGTTTCGTTTCCTGCATACCTTTCGATGATTCAGTGCTACATGGCCTCATATTGTTCTTCTTCTGACCTTGTATTCTCTATGAAATCTCCTAGGTCTGTATTGACATCATTTGCAGTTCTGGTGAAGATGCCTTTGGCTGGTTCTCTCAGCTGTGCCTTGAAGACATTGATTCGTCTTTGGGTTGACAGATCCCTCAGGGCTGCTATTCCTTTGATTCCGTCTATGAATTCTCTTGGATCCTCTTCTGGGTATCCTGCAAATGTGGGTAATGTTGTGCCCATTTCATCTTCACTGTCTTCTGATTCTGTTTTAATTCCTGGCTCTGATTCTGAAGTGTTGGCTATTGATGGGTATGAACTTGAAGGTGCAAGGGATCTGGGAGATGGTGGCCTTCTTGGTACTATTCTGGAGAGCCTTGTGGGTTGGTTTCTTGGGATTAGAGTTACTGGTCTGGGTAAATCAAGGAAGACTCTTGGGGGGAATCTTTCAAGATGGTTGTTGAGGTCTCAGGCAAGGTTGTCAAATTCTTGGTTGGTATTATCCACTTCATCTGGTATGAGCTTGTCAAAATCTCTGGTTGGCAATTCTACTGATGGTATTGGTGGAGGATTTCATACAGTGCTGGCTTCTGCAATGTCTGATCCTTCTGAGTGGTATCTGATTCTAGAAGTAATTATGCTTCTTCCTGTCCAAACACTTTGTAGCACTGGTATTTCTTCTCCTTTGGTAGCTGAGATTGGTACTGTGTCAAAGGTTGCAGTGGTGCTGGTCTCTAGGTTGAAAGTTGGGTTCTGTGAGCTCAAAAGTCACCATAATTCTTTTGAGAATATTCCCATTTGAGCCCCCAAATGTAATATGCCTGGCTCAATAGAGGCAAATTACAAGGTTGGGTGGCTGTATAGATTGGCTTGAGCCCCCAGTTACTTTGTCAAATGGCAACAAAATATTCAGATATTTGGTGTCTAGTGGTATAATATTCAACAGCTGGAGACTTTCTGCATGTAACTTGGGTGATTTCCTTTTTAGGTGGCACTCTTGGGTTGGGACAATCTCCATATAACAGTGGATAATTTCATGCGACAAATTTGGCAGTTCTCCTTATAAGTGAGTGGGCTCTCTGGGAACTGATGATCAGTTTTCTTAAGAGTGCAGGTTCTGGCTGCTGGCATGACAGTGAACTTGTATGCTAATTCAGAAGACTGGCGATCGAGTTTCCTTATACATGCAGGTTCTGGATGCAGTTTTCTTGAATGATGCGGTTAAGTGGATGATGCGGCTGATTGGGTGTTGTGGGTTACTTGAATAAATGCGGGCGAATGAGACAGATCAGCGGAATGTGGCAGATCGGTGGACAAAATATAGAACGATGCAAATTACTTGGATAAATGTGGAGTGGCGGAATGCGGTGGATCGGCAGACAAAATGTAGAACGATGCAGACTTCTTGAAAATGGCGGACTTCTTAAATGGTGGACTGAATGAGGCAGATCAGTGGTACATAGCAGATCGGTGGATTTAACCTGGCAGCTTATTCCTTAAGCGGGAGATCTCTTGAAAATGGTGGCCTTTCCTGGTGACGAACTTGAATAAAATGGTGTTAGTTGGCAAAGTTACATCAAAGACTGGCTTCATTTGCATGAACTGAATCACTGCGAAGTTGTATCTATAGACTGGCTTTTGAGAGGTGGATTTCTTCAGGCTTATCTGGCAAGCGAACCAAAAACTTCTTTCTATTGGAAAGTGGACTGGAGTGGAAAGTAGCTCACAACTTCTTAGCAGTGGCTCATTGGCAGGTTTCTCCTCCTAAGTGTACCAGACAATTGACTTTTGCTTTTTGAACTTTCGGAACTGAGGTTTATTCACTCTTGTCTCTGGGGTATTTTATACAATGTGGTTGCTACCTGGTTACTATCTGGCTAATTATAGATTGCTATTTATAGTGTGTTTGGGTGGACAGTCACTGTCCAGTGGACAGCCACTGTCCACATTATTCTCTTCTTTGGTTATCTGGTTATTTATACAATTTCCACAGCAATGGTTGCCGGGCTGGTTACTATGCTGAGTGTTCATATTATCTGGTTTGTCATCTGGTTTGTTCGCGTCATCTGGCTGGCTGTTCATGTCATCTGACTTGTCATCTGGCAATAATTTGGGTGGTATGTTCTTGTGGTCTGTCACAATAGTCCAAATTGTATAGCCTGAATACATAGCTGAATTAATGGAATCTTGGTGGCAGTTATCTGATAGCATTCTTGAGTCTTTTCCAAAGTTCTTATACTGGATTTCTCATCTTTCAGAACTTAAGTTGGCTGTAAAACCAATGAACTCAGTAACTTGACTTGAATCTTCAGTATGGAGCAGTTCAT
>RQIL01041780.1:0-15875 GCA_003951145.1 Jimgerdemannia lactiflua | reverse complement strand
AAAAAAAAAAAATATATCTTCTCCTGATCCAAAAAGTCTAGTCTGCTATCTACTCCAGCAGCTCTTGCTCCTTCAATAATACTATGCACTCAAGCTATGTCATCTCTAATTAGCCTTTCTCCTATAAATCCCCTCTGCTCTTCTCCTAAAATCTGCTGTACTGTAATCTACAACTATGCTACCAATACCTTCATCACTATCTTCCTATCTATATCCAGAAGTATAATTGGTCTTCAATTCTTCTAGTCTTTCCACCTTCTTTTGTTCTTGAAAAGTAGTGCCACTAACCCCAGCTCCTGACCCCTCAGTCATATGTCCTCCTCAATAACCAAACTGTATATATCTTGCAGCTTCTAGAGCATGCCATCAATTGTTACCATTTTTTTTCCAGAAGTCCCAGGGCAGTCCATCCTTCTCCAGCACCATACCCATCTTTTTAGTAAAGAGAATACTCATAATTTCCGCCTCTCTAATAGGTTGCCCCAAGTCACTAAAACCCTCTACCCTTGGTGGACACCACTTCTCCAGACATACCTCAATGACCTCTCCATTATCTCCTCCCTTCTCCTTACTCTACAATGTCCCCCATTGATCTCTCAGAGAATCCAAGATCTCATACACCCCTATCACCAAAGCACCAATCTCTCCAATAACTCTTTCATATTGCTATTATATCCTTCTAGCCTACAGTGGTCTCAAAAGATAGTTGGTCACCCTCTCTTCCTCCTTCAGCCTCTATTACCTCAATCTTACCACCATATTATGTATATAAGTCTTCTTTTCTATTGTGACAAGCCAAGAAAACGTACCACCTGAATTGTAAGATGACATGAACATTAGCATAGCATAGTAACCAGCAACCATTGCTGCAGAAATTGTATAAATAACTCAGATAGCTGAATTAGGAATAGTGGACCCCCAAGGTCCAGTGGACCCCCAAGGTCTGGTGGACCCCCAAGGTCGAAACCTGATATAAATAGTATTCTATAATTAGCCAGATAGTAACCAGATAGCAACCACAATGTATAAAATACCCCAGAGACAAGAGTGAATAAACCTCAGTCCGAAATTGAATCCAAAGCAAAAGACAAGTCTGCCTGCCAAACACACTTAGGAGAAATGCCTGCCAAAAGCCCCTTGGTCCTAAAGGAATTGGATTGCAACACTTAGGAGATATGTCTGCCGATGAGCCACTGTTAAAAGGAGATTGTGAGCCTTGTTCATTTCTACTCCAGTCCACTTTCTGTTAGAAAAGATTGGTTTGCTTACCAGATAAGCCTAAAGAGAAGTTCGCTATTTGTCCAAGTAATCTACATCATTCTACATTTTGTCTGCTGATCCACCATGTACCACCAATCCACCTCATTCAGTCTGCCATTTAAGAAGCCCACCATTTTCGAGTCCACACTCAAGTTTACATTTTTGTCTGCCAATCCACCATGTACCGCTGATCCACATTGTTCAAGAGACCCGTCACTTAAGGAATAAGCCGCTAGTTTAAGTCTGCCGATCTGCTGCATTCTGCCAATCTGTATCGTTTGTCTGTATCATCTACTTAACTGCATTGTTCAAAGAACTGCACTGCTCAAGTAAACCACATTGATCAAAGAGGACCATCATATTTAATTTGTCCACCAGAAAAGGAACCTGATTGCCATCACGCCAGCAGCCTGCATCCAGAACTTATACCCTTTAAGGAATAACTGATTGCCAGTTCCCAGAGAGCCTGTTCATTTAAGGAAATCCACCTAATTACCCAAGATTGGATTTCCAGAAGAGTCTGCTCTATTAAGGAAATCCACTAAATTCACCATACACAAGATTGCTGAGTGACACGAAATTACCCACCATCACTTCAGAAGGAAACCCATTCACATGCGCACCCAAGAATGCTGCCAAATTAGGAAATTGTATGCAGAAAGTCTCCAGCTGTTGAATATTATACCACTAGACACCAATATAAGGAACCTATACATATTTTCTGAACATTTTGTTGCTTTTTGACAAAGTAACTGGGAGCTCAAGCCAATCTACACAGCCACCCAACCTTGTAATTTTTCTCTATTGAGCCAGGCACATTATATTTGGAGGCTCAACTGGGAATATTCTCAAAAGAATTATCATGACTTTTCAGCTCACAGAACCCAACCTTCAACCTGGAGACCAGTGCCACTGCAACCTTTGACACAGTACCAATCTCAGCTACCACAGGAGAAGAAATTCCAGCTCTACAAAGTGTTTGGACAGGAAGAGATGTAATCACCTCCAGAATTGGGTACCACTCAGCATCAGAAGGATCTGACTTTGCAGAAGCCAGCACTATATGAAATCCTCCACCAGTATTACTAGCAGATACACCAACCAGAGATTTCAACAAGCTCACACCAGACAAAGTAGACAATACCAATCAAGACTTTGACAATCTCATCGAAGACCTCAACAATCATCTTGAAAGATTCCCCCCAAGAGTCTTCCTTGATTTACCCAGACCAGAAACTCCAATTCCAAGAAACCAACCCACAAGGCTCCCCAGAATAGTACCAAGAAGGGCACCATCTCCCAGATCCCTTGCACCTTCAAGCTCTTATCCATCAACAGCCAACAACTCAGAATCAGAACCAGAAATCGAAACAGAGTCAGAAGACAGTGAGGATGAAATGGGCACAACTCTACCCACATTTGCAGGATACCCAGAGGAGGATCCAAGAGAATTTATAGATGCAATTGAAGGAATAGCAGCCCTGAGGGACTTGTCAACCCAAAGACAAATCAATGTATTCAAGGCACAGCTGAGAGAACCAGCCAAAGGTATCTTCACCAGAACTGCAAATGATGTTGACACAGACCTAGAAGATGTCATGGAGAATGCAAGATCAGAAGAAGAACAATATGAGGCCATGCAGTACTGGATCATTGAAAAGTATGCAGGAAACGAAACCTATCACAAAGCTCAAGAATCCATCATGGGAATGAAGAGAGCAGTCTTCACCAGAATCCAGAAGAGAATGCATGCTGCTGGATTCAATGCTGCCAATCAAGACATCATCAGTCCAATGACCTTCATGAATGGAATCCCACCCAACATTGCTCAACATGTCCAAACCCTGGGCATTAGGAAGCCTGAAGAGCAAGTAGATGCAGCCCAAGGATACTTTGATGTCAAACAAAGAACCACATGGACTGACAATCGAAAAGAAGACAAGGAGGACCTCTTGGTCAAAGCCCTGCAAGGAATCCTTCAAGGAGAATCAAAAGGAGAGAAGTCCACCAAAGAATGGAAGAAGGACAAGAATGAGATTCAAGACCTCAATTCAAAAGTAGACAGACTGGTTAGCCAGATTGAAAGGCTCTCCACACACAAAAATTGAAACTATCAGCCAAGGTATCCCCCTCAAGAAAACCGAAACTATCAGCCAAGGTACCCCCACATGAAAATCGAGATTACCAGAGGAACTACCCATCCTCTGATAGTCGAAACTATCCTCCAAGAGATAGAAAAGAGATCTAATTCTACAAGTGTGGACAGCAAGGTCACTATGCCTCTGAATGTAATAACTAAGGCAGCTCAAGGAATTCAGAGCCACCAAACCGAAAGGATACCCACAACAAAAGGACAGAAGCTCACCCAGTTGAAGACTATGAGCAGAGTGACAGTGAAGAATACAGTGACCTAGACTTGTACCCAACCAAAGCTGAATATGGAGAAACAGTCTACCTGGCAGAAAAGAGAAAGAGAGCAGTAGGTCACCCCAGAGCAGTTGAGAAGCCACCAAAAAGAACCAGCAGAAGAATCATTCGAAATGAAGATGAAGAAGAGCAGGTTGATACACCCCCCCAGTCTCCTTCACTCTTCATTCCTGGAGCTACCATCAATGGAGAAGATCCTCTACCAGAATCTGCTGATGAAGAAATGGGAGAAGAACCAGAATCTGAAACCAAGACTCCAAAGTCCAAGAAGAAATACATCCCAAAGACCATGCCCTGGGATATCTACAATGAAGCCTGGAAGAAGATCCAAGAAGCTAAGATAGAAGTATCACTCTTGCAGTTCCTTCAACTGACACCTGCTGGAGTAAGGAACAAGTTGCTGCAAACCACCAGATCTTATAGGAATAGTCCCCATTCCTCAAGAAGAACCAGCAACCCCAGCAGTACAAGCTGCAGAAAGGCATGTCAGCACCTACTTGTTTAGAGAAATCGGAGGCCAGAAGGCGAAAATCCTTATTAACACAGGAGCAGCTATATGTGTCATTGCCAAGAAATTCCTGGACAGCATTCAATGGCCTATTGATGGACCCTCCAGCCTCAGCATCATAGTAGCTGATGGAGCCCAAACTCAACCCCTGGGAGAAGTCTGAAACATCACCATCACTCTTGGACACATTCAGTTTGCTATCTCCAAGGAAGTTGTGACTGAAGCTGTCACCTATGACATGATCCTTGGTACCAATTGGATGAAGGAGATGAATGCAGATGTCAACATTGGTCAACAAGTACTCAAATTCGACTATAGAGGAAAGAAGTACAAAGTCAAAGTCACCAGCTTCAAGCCATCAAAGAAGAAGAAGAAGGTGACCATCCAAGAAGAATATGCCAGTAGTGAAGAATCCACCACTAAGAAGGAAGAAGAGGAGGATTCCGAAAATGACAATGACTCCAGACTGAGGCCCCGAATCAACATGGTAGAAGACAGACCAGAAGATAATGTGTGGGCACAAGATACTATCCCCATCACAATTGGAGCCATTGCTGGAGAAGCCAGAGGATGCATCAAATGCCTCCAAAGACAGAAATGCAAGGAACACTCATCCAGACATGTGGGAATTCGAAAAACTCCTGGCACTATATGCCCTGAATGCAGAAGAAAGAAGAAGAGATGCCTCCACAATATTCAGCCGAAAAGCCATGCACAAGTAATGCCCCACCTCAAAATTGAAGCAGCTGAAATTCAAGCAATTTGGGACCAGCCTCCAGAAGAAGAAGAGCTCCCCACAGCTGTTTCATGGGATGATCCAAATTGGGAACCTCAAGAAGGAGAAGACAACACTCCCTGGAGTGAAGAAGAAGCTGGACCCAGCTCACAACCAGTCATTCCAAGGCCTGAAACCCATTAAGAAAGAGCCTTCTGAATGGGCAGATGCCCTCATCAAGTCATCTTCCACTCACCAAGAGACTACTGCTATCAGTGCCACATATTGGACCAGCAAGCCAGACAGCCCCTTGGACCAGAATCCCCGAAAATCATTACAGAAGGAACCTCATTCCAAGAATCCACCACCTCACATGTGAAAAGAAGATATGGAGTCAGATTCTACACCCAGACAGAAGTGAAACCCCTCTCTACCCTTCCACCAAAGTATGATGTGAATGGATGCAGATTTCCAAAGCTAGGAGAAATCGAAGAAAGAAAGAAGCACTTCCAAGCCATGGGATATTGCCATCATAGAAAGCACCCAAGATGCTGGCCTTGTTAACACGAAAAGATCTATCTCAGCAAGGATGTAATTGTACACACACTCAAAAGAGGAGATGACCAAGCCCAGATTCGAAAGGAGAAAAAGAAGAAGTCTACAAGGAAGGTCCTCAAGATATATGACCTAGGAGAAGATATCCTGGCTCTCATTCACCATGCAACTTGTCAAGGATGGATAGATGATGCTATCAATTTCATGGAAGCCCTAGACCCCACTGGAAAAAGAGGAATCAATTATCTTCGAGATCCCTCTACTAGAGCAAGATGGCCACATCTAGACATCAGAGGTTGGAAATCTAATGCCACAGGAGCCTCAGCCCATGGACAGTCTATACTTGGCAAGAATATTGCACAGTTCACCCTACTCCACCCCAATGCAATTCTACCAAAAAAGGCACACCAAGAAGATGTTGGCTATGACCTTAGCAGCCTTTATGACACCACTATGGGCCCTGAAAGTACAAAGCTCATCAGAACTGGTATTACCATGCAACTGCCAAAAGGAACTTACATCCAGTTGACCTCAAGGTCTGGTCTAGCCCTTGAAGGACTCTCTACTGAAGGAGGAACCATTGATCCAGGATACACAGGTGAAATCAAGGTCATCTTAAGAATTGGAAGTGGTGAATGGATTCGAATCAACAAAGGAGACAAAATCCCTCAAGCAGTCTTCCTCGAGTACAAGACTCCCCAGTTGCAAGAAGTACCCAAGCTCACTCAAGGAACCAGACAAGCCAAAGGATTTAGAAGCTCAGACAAGAAGGAAGTACATTTCCTTCAGATCAGCTAATTTAAAGCAAATGCCCCTCAGCAAGTTTTTCGCCAGCCAGTAAAGCTTCACAAGAACCTCATCCTTGAGCCAGGAGAGCAGACCGCCATCAAAATATTTGCACCGCCAGACCCCAGGAACCTTTTCTTCAAACCTAATGAAGAAATCCGAAATCTGTATATAGAAGGATACACATTCCCTGACAAGATGAATCCAGTACACTCTTGAGCAACCAACACGAGCTGGGACAACATCATCTTGCCAAAAGGAACTGTCATTGGACACCTTGTGCCTTACCTCAACCGAACACACAGAGAAGTTTATAAATTAAACTTATAGGGAAATGGCAAAAGGTCACAGATGAAAGGAAAGGCCCCTTTGCGACCCAGGAGAAAGTAAAGCCTTTCACAAACATTGGAGAAGAATTGACACCTCAGCAACAAAAACAATTGACTGAACTCCTTCATAAATATCAGGACATCTTCACTACAGACTATGGCAACCTGCCATACAACCCATCATACCACCACAGTATAAATACAGGAAATGCAACACCCATCCGACAGAAACCATACAGGATACCCCACCACTTAAAGATATTCAAAAAAGAACACATACAGGAACTCTTAGACAATGGAGTCATCCGACCCTCTACCAGCCCTTGGGCTAGCCCTATACTTATTGTACTAAAGAAAGGAGGATGGAGAC
This sequence comes from Jimgerdemannia lactiflua, assembly GCA_003951145.1. NCBI lineage: Eukaryota > Fungi > Mucoromycota > Endogonomycetes > Endogonales > Endogonaceae > Jimgerdemannia > Jimgerdemannia lactiflua. The sequence continues at coordinate 8,925 of RQIL01041780.1, read as the reverse complement.
TAGTTGTGGACTTCAGAAAACTCAACACAGTAACCAAAAAAGATGCATACCCCTTGCCCCAAATCGATGACCTTCTGGACCAGCTACAAAATGCAAGATACTTCAGCAGTATGGATCTATTTGCAGGATTCCATGAGATACCAATGGACCCCAAAAACATTCAAAAGACAGCTTTCCTTGCCCTAGGAAAATTGTTTGAGTACCTCCAAATGCCTTTTGGACTCTGCAATGCACCCCTAACCTTCCAGTGAATGATGAACTCAGTATATGCCCCTCTCATCCACTACTGCCTGATTGTTTATGTGGATGACTCCAATATCTACTCAGCAAATTTCGAAGACCACCTGCGAGACCTTGAAGAGTTTTTCAAACTCACCCAACAAAACCACCTGAGACTCAACTCAAAGAAGTGCTGCTTTGGTAAACAGAAGCTTGAATTCCTTGGATTCGTAGTATCTAAAGATGGAACACATGCAGACCCCAAGAAGATCGAAAAAGTCAACAACTTCCCTGTTCCCAAGACTCCAAAGGAAGCCCTGTCCTTCCTGATTCTTGCATCTTACTACAGAAGATTCATCAAGGGATTTTCTGAAATCTCTGCCCCAATCCGAATCTTGCTGAAGAAAGGAGTACTGTTCCAATGGAAAGAACTACAAGAAGAAGCCTTCCAAAAACTACAATACTGCCTGACCTCAGCACCAATCCTAGTCCAACCAGATCTGCAGAAATCTTTCATTCTGTACACTAATGCATTCAAGAATGGCCTCAGAGCAATTCTTGCACAAGAAGGACCTGACAAATAGCACCATGTGATAGCTTATGCAAGCAGAGCCACCAACAAGCAGCAGACCAACTATGGAAGTACCAAATTGGAATACCTGGCAGTTATATGGGTGGTCACTCTGTTCAAACATTACCTCATCAGAAGAAAGTTCACCCTGATCACAGACCATATAGCTCTCAAATGGTTACTGCACCAAAAAGACCCCACTGGAATCCTTGTCCAATGGATCCTTATCCTTCAAGATTATGAAATCAACATCATCCACAAAGCAGGAAGAACTCATAACAATATTGATGTTCTCTCCCACATGACTCAATGAACCAAAGGAAGGGTGTACCTCAGAACTGCACCCTCAAAGAAGTTCCCAAGACCATCAAGGAGCAAGAAGATCTCATCTGACAAGAACACCAGAAAGCTCACCAAGGACAGACAAATACAGAAGACAAGATTCAAAAAGATTATCAATATTGGCCCCACCTCAGAACACAAGTCCAAGACATCATCCAGAAGTGTGATACCTGCCAGAAGTATCAAGGAAAGAAGAACTATCAAGCCTCTTTGCAACCAATTCCTCCACCTACTCACATCTTCCAAAGATGGAAAGTAGATGTAATTGGACCCCTGCCATTAATACCAAAATGAAATAGATATATCCTAGTATTTGTTGAACATCTGACCAAATGGCCCGAAGCATATCCCATGGAGATTGCAGATGCCCTGACCATTGTTGGACACCTTCATGATCTCACCCACTGATATGGACTGCCTGAAGAACTTATTTCTGACTGAGGAACTGAATTTGTGAATAACATAATCTCAAGTTATGTACAAATTCATGGGATCCATCTGAAAAGAACTACCTCCTACCATCCACAAATTAATGGAATGACTGAGAGGATGAACTAGACCATCAAGAAAGGACTTGCCAAGGTTGATCCTACCAATTGGGATCTCTGCTTACCTAAAATCCTGTGGGAAATCTGAAACACCTCTGCTGCATCAACCAAACAAAAGCCCTTTGAAATGATGTTTGCTAAGAAGACCAGAACTGCTGCCTATGAGAATCTTGGAAAGCTTCTTGAAAAAGGAGATCAGCTATGAAAAGATGCCCAAAAACAGATTATCAAAGCCCAGGAAAGACAAAAGAAGTACTATGGCCAGAAATAGAAGGATCAGAAGATCAAGATTGGAGATCAAGTCCTAGTTTGGAGAAGCATGATTGAAACAAACTTTGCTGCCAAATTGGAACCAAAATGGGAAGAACCATACCGTGTATACAATATCAGAGGGACCAGCATCTATATAAGAAATATAGATGGACGAATCTTGAGAACTCCAGTTCACATCAACTGCCTCAAGATTTACCTGTACAAACCATGAACCAGAGGATAGATCAACACCCCCAGACCCTCATCCTCAGTTCCTTTCAAGCCCTGCCAATTCCTCTATCCCAATTCCATCAACTTGAAGGAACTCTGATACAGTTGATTCAGAAGCACCAAGAAAATCTTGCCATTGCCCAGAGATTACTTCAGATCCACTACTTGCAGGCCTTCTACAATATTGGACAACTGTTATCAGAACAACCCTATATAGGCAACCCAGCTGGTATAACCTGCAGAAAAGCCAGGACTACCAAACAAATCTTCACCCTATATGAACGAAATGTGGGAGCACTTGTACAGGCCCAGTTCCACCTAAACGATATCCAGAAGATGAATGAAGAAACCTTCCAAAGTACCCTTCAACAAGTAAACTTCCTGTTTCCGGAAGTATAAGAAGAAGATCCAGAATTAGGATGGAGTGACCCAGACACAGAAGAAGATGATGGTATAGGTATAAATGCTGAAGATGCTTATGCTTATTGGAATGATAACTAAAGGACAGTCTGGGACAGACCATCCTTTAGTGGGGGCTGATGTGACAAGCCAAGCAAACATACCACCTGAATTGCAAGATGACATGAATATTAGCATAGCATAGTAACCAACAACCATTGCTGTGGAAATTGTATAAATACCTCAGATAGCTGAATTAGGAATAGTGGACCCCCAAGGTCCAGTGGACCCCCAAGGTCCAGTAGACCCCCAAGGTCCAAACCTGACATAAATAGCATTCTATAATTAGCCAGATAGCAACCAGATAGCAACCACAATGTATAAAATACCCCAGAGACAAGAGTGAATAAACCTCAGTCCGAAATTGAATCCAAAGCAAAAGACAAGTCTGCCTGCCAAACACACTTAGGAGAAATATCTGCCAAAAGCCCCTTGGTCCTAAAGGAATTGGATTGCAACACTTAGGAGATATGCCTGCCGACGAGCCACTGTTAAAAGGAGATTGTGAGCCTTGTTCATTTCCACTCCAGTCCACTTTCCATTAGAAAATATTGGTTTGCTTGCCAGATAAGCCTGAAGAGAAGTTCACCATTTGTCCAAGTAATCCACATGATTCTACATTTTGTCTGCCAATCTGCCACATACCGCCAATCTGCCGCATTCAGTCTGCCATTTAAGAAGCCCGCCATTTTCGAGTCCACACTCAAGTCCACGTTTTTGTCTGCTGATCCACCATATATCACTGATCTGCATTGTTTAAGAGACCCACTGCTTAAGAAATAAGCCGCTAGTTTAAGTCCACTGATCCGCTGCATTCCGCCAATCTGCATCATTTGTCCACATCATCTGCTTAACTGCATCATTCAAAGAACTGCACTGCTCAAGTAAACTGCATTGCTCAAAGAGGACCATTGTATTTAATTTGTCTGCCAGAAAAGGAACCTGATTGCCATCACGCCAGCAACCTGCATCCAGAACCTGTACCCTTTAAGGAATAACTGATCGCCGGTTCTCAGAGAGCCCATTCATTTAAGGAAATCGACCTGATTACCCAAGATTGGATTCCCAGAAGAGCCTGCTCTATTAAGGAAATCCACCAAATTTGCCATACACAAGATCACTGAGTGACACGAAATTACCCACCATCACTCCAGAAGGAAACCCATTCATACACGCAACCCAAGAACACTGCCAAATTAGGAAATCGCATGTAGAAAGTCTCTAGCTATTGAATATTATACCACTAGACACCAATACAAGGAACCTATACATATTATCTGAACATTTTGTTGCTTTTTGACAAAGTAACTGGGGACTCAAGCCAATCTACACAGCCACCCAACCTTGTAATTTGCCTCTATTGAGCCAGGTACATTACACTATCAAAGGACTTTCTTTAGCTCCACAATCTCCATTCTTACTCTTGCTACCTGCCAATTGTCCTCTGCAATCCACCAAGAGCACCCAATCAATTCTCATTCCTGGTCCATTTACCCAGTATGTAAATACCTTTCTCTCTCCCTACTTCACTTTCTCAGTATCAATTAATATACTTATTCTCTCAATCACCTCCCATCTATCCAGCCCCCCTACTCCAGTCTCCACTAGTATACTACTGTCCAGCAGTCCCTCCATCTACTCCACCCTTGACCACAGAGCAGTAGCAAGAGCCAACTATCAGGCCCCACTCCAGCTCCTTCCACAGTCCCCATAGCAGCTGCTCTCCCCAACCACCAATGTCTCTTAACTTTTTTTTTTTCTCTTATATACTAGGATTTCAACCTTTCTATATCATTCTGCCACCCCACCCCACTTCTGAGTCCAGCACTATTTGTCTAGGTTATTCTCACATCATATATTCTATAGTAGAAAAAGATCCATCTCCAAACCCTTTAACCACTCAAAAATATTTCAGTATCTCACAGAATTCTGCAGCCCATTAATATTCAATAATAAGATATTGATTATACTATTCATAGAAAATAAATATTGAGTATATTATATCTTCCTTAGACCATTTACAATTCCAGTTCAATGTCTATCCTTGATAGATCCAAGAGATGTTCTACTTCAACTTCTGCTTTCTCATTCTTTCTATTCTCCAGTACAGCCAGTACATCTCTATCAGCCACATCATCCTTCTTCTTCACCTTCTCTCTATAGTTCTTACAGATTGTCTTTTACAGTTTAGTCTCATTCCTTGCTATCCAGCAGCTAGCAATAATGTGCCCCACTGTATTCTATAGCTCAGGCTCTCTCATTGCATCTACCTCATACCTTACTTCCTCCAATATAACTGCCAATACTTCTGATTACAGTTTGTCAACCACACTCTCTTCAGTCAAAAGCTTCTGCCACTCCTTACCAAGTATCTGAAAGTCAACCTCAGCCAATTCATCCACTGCCAGATCATTCATTATCTTCACCATCCACACCTCCTCTCCTATACATCTTACACTTAGAATAATAAGCCTCTTCATCTCTACCTGCCTTCCTCCCCCCTCAGCATCCTTCTCCTCAATATCAATCAGTTCCTTCTTCTCAACCCTGACCACAACACTGTCTCACTCAGTATTCAGAACTCCAAGCCTTATATTATGAACCCCCCTCATCACAATATTCTCCACCTCAATATCAGAATTCACTCTCCCACTCAGAGCACTCACCTGTTAGTCCCTAGCTCTCTTCTCCTCATCTAGATTTACAAAGAACTCAGGCTTATCTTTCTCAATAATTTTCTTATGCCAAGGGGTATATTAAAAGTTTGCCAGCCCCTCAATAAGCCCAGAGAGCCCTGCTCTCTCCCTGTCTGACATCTCATTATAGCTATATAGAAGCTTCTATATATATCTTCTCTGTACTCTTCTCAATGCCTTCTTATCTATCCTCACATTTCTGCCATCTACCTCCTCTACTATAGTTGTATTCTCAAATGCCCCCCAAGCCTTCACTCTCTACTCAACAGCCCAATTTAGCTTCTAGAGTGCCATCAGCAGATCTTCCTCTTTCTCTTCTATTCTCTTTACCCTTAACAACTTATACTCAAATGATATCTACTTCAATATCTTCAGTCAATCTCCTGCCTTCTCAGTTGCCTCCTTCCCTGCTACCTGCAGTCTTACCTCTATATTATCTATCCTGAATATTATCCTGTCCTTTATCTAAAATTCAATATCAACTATATCTCTATATTCCCATATCACTACCTCAATCCCACCCCTCATCTCATCTATTAATACTATAAGAATCCCTTTAACTACCAAGTGCACCACCCTGAGGTCTCAGTGCAGGTATCTTATTATCAGTATGGTGATCTTGCCTACTGTAACTCTTTTCATTAATGCATTCACTAAGTATTTTTCCTCCATAAAATCAACTTTGACCCCTTTCAGCCTCTTCAGAAACTTTACTAATATCACATTGCCCAACTGTCTCCCAAGTATTCCCAAAACCATCCTCACTATCACTACCAGCTCTCTGAAGCTCATTGTGACTACAAATTTGGAGATCAACTTCTTGAGTAATGGGACCATTACTAGGCTTATCACATTATTCAACAGATCTCTCTTGTTTGCTATTATCAGTCTCTCCAGGTTCCCCTTATATTCATCAGCAGTTATATCAGGATTTTTTTTCCAGATTAGCTATCATACCACCATCAGCAGTCCTAGCTCCTCTGCTAGTCACACTCTCTTCAGCCTCCTCCTTTCCTTCCCCAGATAGTATCTCTTCAGTACTCTCAGTCTTTTTCTTCTCCTTCCTAGCTATCTTCTATTTGCTAATACTTTTCACATTTCTACTATTCTTGATAGCAGTAGCAAAACTCAATACTTCACTACTTTCCATCTTTTTACTCAGCCCCTATACTCCACCAGTCACTCATTGATGGCCCAAAGAACCCCTTTTCCATATCCATCCCTCTCTTACTATCTTTATTATCTCTCCTATCAGTACTCCTACCAGAGCTTTGTATTGTCACTATCACTTTAAGAACTTTCTTCAATAAATGATAGAAAAGTGTGTCAAAAGTATATGGAAAATTTATATAATATAAATGTTACTAGAGAGAGATAGTTGAATATAATGCTTCACATAGTTCTGACATACCTTCAAGATTCAGTATGGTTAAGATCATGTTCTGCTTCAGAGACTCAACTAAGGTGTATACCCTCTTGTTGCTAATGCTGTTTCCTAAATATAAATAGGAGATAGATGAGCAAATATGTACAGATTAAGATTGTGAGCTTGATTCCATCATACAGCTATATTTAATACTTTACACTGCTCCAACATACTAAAGAGATTCAATCCTCAGTTCATTTCAGTCACTACCAGTTTCTCTATCTCAATTTTGAGAATTAAATAAAAATCCCTTTTAATGGATTCAGACACATCAAGAGAATCTTATCTGGGCCAGACATTTACTACAAGTTTACCAACTGTAGGCACATTATACAATTGGTGAATAATTGCAAAATCTCTCAACTTCTAAGCAACTCTATATTAGGAATTCTATAGATTTATCAAGAAGAGATATCACTACTGCAGACAGACTCTACACACTTTACAAACAAAACACCACAGCTTTGATATAGATATAGTTCTCCTAGTATAATATATAAGAAATGAACTTAGCCACCTATCTGAGATTATTAATTATATTGAAATCCTGTTTCCATAAGAAGAAGAATCTGCAGAATGGAGTGATCCAGATATAGATGAAAATAATAATACAGATATTAATGCTGAAAATGCTTATATATATATGGGAAGATGACTAAAGGATAGCCTGGGACAGACTATCCTTTAGTGACAAACTATAAAAACATACCACCTGAATTACAACTTAACCAAATGATGTGAATTCTTAGCATAGCTATCCAACATAGTTATCCAAATGTACCAGATAGGGTATATTAATCTATACAGAACCTACACACTTGTACCAGACCTGTACACTTGTGCTGGACCTATACACTTGTACCAAAACCAGAAATACCAAGTATAAATAGTACTCTATAGTTTGCCAGATAGTAACTAGATAGCAACTACAATGTATAAAATACCCCAGAAACAAGAGTGAATAAACCTCAGTTCCAAAATTTCAAAAGTAAAGGTCAATTGTCTGATATACTTAGAAGAAATATCTTGTAAGAACTACTTGATCCTAAAGAAATTGGATTACAATACTTAAGAAATATATCTGCCAATGAGCTACCACCAAGAAGTTGTAAGCTTACTTTCCACTCCAGTCCACTTTCTGATACAAAGCCAGAGAAGTCTGCTGTTTTTGAGTAATCTGCCACTTAAGGAAAAGCTGCCATTTTCAAGAGAGAAATCCATCTCACAAAGCCAGTCTAGTGTAATATACCTGGCTCAATAGAGGCAAATTACAAGGTTGGGTGGCTGTGTAGATTGGCTTGAGCCCCCAGTTACTTTGTCAAAAAGTAACAAAATGTTCAGATAATAGGTATAAGTTCCTTATATTGGTGTCTAGTAGTATAATATTCAACAACTGGAGACTTTCTGCATGCAATTTCCTAATTTGGCAGTATTCTTGAGTTACAGGTGATTTTGTGTAATATGGGTGATCTTGTATATAGTGAATTTGGCAGATTTCCTTATAAGAGCAGGCTCTCTGGGAATCCAATCAGGTGGGTTTCCTTAATAGTGTGGGTTCTAGATACAGATTGCTGGTATGATAGCAATCAGGTTTTCTTATGTGTGCAAGTTCTAGATGTGGACTTCTCAAATAATGTGGTTGAGCAGTTGATGTGGGTTACTTGAATGATACAGTTAGGCAGATAATGCAGCTGAGTGGACTTAATGTTGAGCGATGTGGGTGAATGATGCGGATTGGCAGAATGTAGCAGATCAGCAGATAAAATATAATTGTCTTCTTGAGGATGAGGCAGACTTAAACTGGTGGATCAGCAGTACATGGTGGATCAGCGGACAAAAGATGGTGGACAGACATCTCTCTCTGGTAACATTCACGTTACACAAATTCCCACACACACTTTTGACACACTTTTCATCGTTTTATTGAGAAACCTCTTAAGGCGATGGCGACCAAGCAAGGCACGGACAGGCGTACTGGTGTGGGGGATGGGCCAGCCTTCAAATGGCAGTATGGCAAGGGAGGGATAGGGCTGGGGCCAGGGTTTTTTGGACCGTCGACGGGTGGAGGAGCAGGAGGAGGGCAGGAGTCGAGCAGGAAAGCTGGGAATGGAGGAGTAGCGAGCTTTGCGGCGGCAGTCAAGAATGGTGGAGGAGCTGAAGGGGCTGAGGGGTGGAGGATGA
>RQIL01041769.1:0-15888 GCA_003951145.1 Jimgerdemannia lactiflua | reverse complement strand
AAAAAAGCAAAGGCTTCTAGCTTCCAGTTCACTCCACCCAGCTGCAGACCTGTCATCTTCCTTCTCATATTATCAATTAGGGGTTCTAGTGAGAGGACATAAAGTAAAGGAGATAGTGGATCTCTCTATGATACCCCCCTGCCTAGTGGGAACTTCTCACCACACCATCCATTCATGATAATTGTCACTCTCCCTCCTCACAGTATGCCCATCAGCCTCTCCACCTCTAAGGGACTGAACCCAATCCTCTGTAGTACTGATGCCATATAGTTCTAGCACACTCTGTCGAATGCCTTCTCCTAGTCCAGAAAGACTAGTCTCCCATCAATTCCTCTACTCCTACAGTTCTCCAGCATATTCTGGACCCACATGGTGCTATCCTGGATCTGTCTGCCCACAATAAAACCTTGCTGCTTCTTTCTGACTAGAGCCCCTACTCTTTCTTGAAGCTGCTTCACCAAAATTTTTGACACCAGTTTGTGGTCCACATTGAGAAGCATAATTGGTCTCCAATTTTTCCACACATGCCTGTCTCTTTTATTTTTGTATATCAGAGAGACTAGGCCCAGTTTGCTGTCTGCAAGCCACTTGCCTCTACTTAGGACTACATTGGCCATTTTCACTACCCAGTCTCCAAACTCTCCCTGGAACTCCTTTCAGAACTCTTAAGGCAGTCTATTGATCTCTGGTGAGGATTCAGTTTGAACCTCCTTTAGCATGTCTTTTACCTTCTCTAGGTCAATTGGATGTAGTGTATGTTCCCCTAGTCCCTGATCTAGCTGTATCTCCCAATCCTCCAGGTATTCTGCCATCTTCTCTTCCTCTAGTTCAGATCTATTGATGTCCATCTCATCTGTCCACAAGCTTGCCCATTTGGTGGTGACCTCTATCATTATGTTATTTTGCTATGTTATCTCCCTTCTATCATCATCTAGCACTGAGGTCCAGCTCTGCTGTACTTCTCTGGCCTTCAGCATTCCTGTCAGATATTTCATTAGCCACTCACTCTCCTCCAGTCTCCTTGTCCACAGTCTAGCCAGTAGCCCATCCACTTGTCTTTCTTCATCATCTTTGAGGTCACTCTATAGTATTGCAATGTCTTTTGCCAGCAGCTTCCTTTCTTTAGCTGTTAATATTCTACTTATCATTTGTTGCAGGTGCCATTTCAGACTCCGGCCTACTCTTCTCTCTTTGTCTCTTCTTGCCCTTCCTGCTGCCTCCCCAATATCTCTCCAATAAGCTCCTGCCATATGTTTGAACCTGCCTCACCATTCTGTTACTGTTCTCTCCTCAGCTCTCCATTCTCCAACTTCTCGCTGAGCCACCTGTATAAAATTGTCTCTTACCTCTTTCTGTTTCAGTAGTCTTATGTTAAGTTGCCAACATCCACTTCTACCTTTTGCAGCTTGGAAGGTACCCCTTGCTTCAACCCCCCAGTGGTCTGATTATGGACACCATCTGACTTTCACCTTATCAAGGATATTTCCCTAGTGCTTGCCTACCAGGAGCCAGTTAATTTGTGTGCCAATAAGGCCTCCTTCTACCCTGTGTCACCTAGTGAATGGTCCTGTCTCCTCTTCTTGTCATAGTTGGACTCCATCTATCAGTCCAAGTTCTCTCTCAATTTGTAGCCATCTATTCAGTTCCGTAGATACAGCTGTACCTAGTGCTCCCAAACAAATCAAATCAATTCAAATCAAATCAAATTGAGGGTCATTTGAATCGAATCAAATTGGGGATTTTTCAATTCAAATTAAGTTCAAATCAAATCGAATTTGAATTGAATTGAGGGTCTGATTCGAACCCTATTTTTCGAAATGTAATAACTCGACGAATATACGTCCAAATTTAATGATTTATAGCATTTTAGATTCCCCTATATAAGAGGAATCTAACAAGCTAAAGATCATTGAATTTGGATGTATATTTGTTGAGTTATTACATTTCAAAAAATAGTGTTCAAATTGGAACTCGAATTGAATTAGCCTTTGATTCGATTTGAATCGAATCAAATTGGACCTTTGATTTGATCGAATTGAATTGAGTTTGGGTCAAATTCAATTTGATTCAATTTGTTAGGAGCACTAGCTGTACCCACACCTCCATCAGATCTGTCCAGCTTGCAGTCCCTGATCATATTGAAGTCACCTTTGATGATGTCTAGCCTAATATTCATATTACCTTCCAAATTAACCTATTCTTTCAGCCACTGTTTCCATTCCTGTGATACTGCCAGTAGGTATCCTGATCCTATTACAATTCCATCTCCCTTACCTCCTTTCAGTTTGTCCCATATCAACCTTTCTCTCCAGTACTCTATCATTTCCAGCTCTTCTTTCCTAATTTCTACAAGAATGCCAACCTGTTGATTCCATCCTGAGCTCCCAAACCATTCTTTACTCTATTGCTGGTAGTCATCCTCCCCATATGCTCTCACATCCTGTAGTAATACTATGTTATATTGTTTATTTTTGAGCCATTGAAAGATTTTCCTCTGTTTCACCTTGCCACATAGTCCATTTACATTTAGTGATAGTATATGCATTTCATTTATCATTGGGTATATTGAGTTTTTGTCACTCCCTAGTTATTCTCTCTCTCTGTGGCCTTTGTAGTCCTTTCAATGACAAGGTCTCTTTGCTCCTTACAGATGATGTGCCATATGTCCTGTCTCTTGGTATTGTTGCAGAATATCAATACCTTCTCTCCTGCTACTTGACCAATCTCATTTATCCTCACCTCATCCACCTGATAGCCCTCTTTCTCCAGCATAATGGTGACAAGAGCAAGTATAATCTTTGGCCTCTGGAGTTAAATATTCACAAACAAGCCCCACTCTGCTGGAGAGCTACTGAATATATTGATTTCCTTGATGTCTTCCTCTGCCAATTCCTCCAGAGTCATTCGATACCAGTCATCCTCCTTGATATAGCTGCCCATCAGTGTTTGGGGTCAGGGAGAATAGCTGTGGTCCAGCAAAATCACATCATCTTCTAAGTCATCTGACTGTACATCCACCAGGTCTTCTTCTCCATTCCTTCCAGCAGGGACTGGAATTTCCTCAGTCAACTCAGCTGCCTCCCAGTGCACTGCTGCAGTTCCTCCCATCCTTATATCTTCTTGCTGTATTTCCAGTACTACTTCTTGTTCCATGAGCTCATTTGCCCCCCAATCTAAATCCTCTTTCTCTTTTCCCTTTACTTCACTAATTGGATTAGGGGCATGTTGTGATGCAGAGACCCCCTCCTGAGGTATAGTGGTTCCAGGTGCTACTTTCACTTCCTCCATCACATTGGCAGCCAGGGCTACCCTTTCAGCCTCCTTATTTCCCATACAGCTAATAGCAGTTTGCAGCCTCTCTCAGCCTTCTTGTTTCAACTTCTTCTTCTGTCCACTTACTTGAACCCATACCTAGTCTTTGGCATACTCCTCCCATTTCCTTGTGCACACTGCCTTGGCTGCTGCTCTGCCAGAGTGACTAAGAGCTCCTCCTCATCACCTTAAGGGACAAGAAGCCACAGGGCTGAAGAGGAACTGGCCTGAGGTGATTCAAATTGATGATTAAGAGTATAGAGTGTGGAGGAGGAAAGGGTCGGAGAATGAGGTTGTGGTTCTGATGTCAAGATACTTGTGCTGAGATCTTAGGGTAGTGCACCTAGTGGCCAAGAGGGTCCCTACAGTGTCAGTGGAGGAGACAAGGGATAGGGTCAGTGAGGTGATGAAGGAGTATAGAGATATTGTGGATATTGACTTCCAGATATGGAAGGGGACAACATTCAGGACAGAAGATATGGAGGTAAGACTGAGGGTGGCTAGGAAGGAGGTGATGGGGAAGGTAAGTGACTGGCTGAGGGCATTGAAGTGGGACCCAGTTGAGTGCAAGGTGTCAAGGATAAGGGGGACTGAGGAGGAGGAAGAGGATCTACTGACAGCATTGTGGGAGCTGAAGAGGGCTGTGGAGTAGAGAGTGAAGGCCTTGGAGGTCTTTGAGGATATGACAGTAGTAGAGAAGATTGATAGTAGGAAGGTGCAAGTAGATAAAAAGGCATAGAAGAGAGAGTGGGGGAGGCAGATGCAGAAGGATCTACTGGCAAGCTTTAAGGAGAAGACAAGTACTGGAATAGTGCCTCTGCTGGGGTTCACTGGTGGCCTGAAGATCTCACAGCATGCCCCTTAGCAGAAGAAGGTTACTGGAGAGGATGAGCCTAGGTTCTTCAGTAATCTGGATAAGGAGGAGAGAGACCAAGTTAGGACAGGAGAGACCTCAGTCAGCACTCTGGGGCAAGAGGCTGAGAGAGAGAACATAGTGATGAAGGAGACACAGTATGTGAGTTTTGGAGTTCCAGATGTCGCACTTGGAGGAGTAGTGGTTGGGGTGAAAGGAGAGCACTCTGGTGTAACTGAGGGAGAGGATACTGAGAGTGATGGGGGGCCCAAGGAGAGCAAGAGGCCTATGACCCCAGGTACTAGTCATATTGGGGGAGCAGGATGGCTACTGGCCACTCTTAATGATCTGGCAGTAGATGAACTTGCAGAGATAGACTTCTGTATTCTGGGGGGGGGGGCAGAGTGGTAGGAAATTCTAGTAAAAAGGAGAGTGGTGGACAAACTGTTGATAGAGGTAATGGCAATCTTATTGGCAGAGAAGGGGTATGAGGTAGATACAAAGAGGAAAGCCAAGTTAAGGGAGGAGGCTGGGCAAGTGGTGGAAGATTGTTGGGTGGTGAAGGATGGAGCTGAATTGTAGCAGTTAGTCTGTGAAGATTACAGGAAAGAAGCAGAGAAGAAAGATGATGAGGATGCTAGAAAGATTGTGGCTACATTGGCAAGAAATGAGATTGAAGAGGATGAGACAGAAGCAGAGCATCTCTTAGACCTGTCTAGGATGGACATTGAGCTGGAAGTTTGAAGGAGCTGAGAATATGATACTATCTATAAATATTTTTTCCTATGAATAGTACAACTAATATTTTGTCTTTGAATGTCAATGGGCTGTAGAGTGTGGGGCAACATTGAAATATATTTGAGTGACTATGAGGCTTAGAGGCAGATCTGTTTCTACTGCAGAATGTAAGATGTATAGAGGAGAATAACAGGCTAAATTGGACTAAAGAATGGAGTGGAGTAGCTAAATGGTATAAAAGTGTTAGGATCTTGATACACAGGGGTAAAGGGGAACTGGTGGACATTGGGAGATGGAGTGAGCATTTAGTTTGGGGAATGTAGAAGAGGCCAGGGTGGGGCCCAATTGTAGTTGGATCATATTATTGCCTAGTAGTCTGGGGTGAGAGAGTGGACTGACTGGAAGGGCTGCTGGAAGAGAGATCTTTGATGGAGGCTGGAGTAGATATTCTGGATGGAGATTTTAATATAGTGTAGGATACTACTCTGGATTGGTCTGATGAAGGAGCTGAAGTAGTTGGTCACAGTGATGGGCTAGACAGATGGGAGGAGATTAAGAGACTGAGTGCTCTGGGTAATGTGGGGAGGACTAAGTGAGAAGTAGATAAGGTTTTCATTCATTGGGTTGATGGACTTGGAATAAGGATTGATTGGGTGCTTTCAGCTGACTGCTGGGGACTTATGGGAAAGATAGAAGAGGGAGGTGGTATCTAGTGTAGTGCTCCCAAATGAATTGAATCAATTCAAATCAAATCAAATTGAGGGTCATTTGAATCGAATCAAATTGGGGATTTTTCAATTCAAATCGAATCGAATTCAAATTGAATTGAGGTCTGATTCGAAACCTATTTTTAGAAATGTAATAACTCGACGAATACACATCCAAATTTAATGATCTTTAGCTTATTAGATTCCCCTTTATATGAGAAATCTAACAAGCTAAAGATCATTGAATTTGGATGTATATTCGTCGAGTTATTCGATTTCTAAAAATAGAGTTCAAATCAGACTTTGAATCAAATTGGACCTCAATTTGAATTGATTCAAATTGAATTGGGCCTCAATTTGATTCGAAGTTTTTAAATCAAATTGAATTTAGGTCCAATTCGATTCAATTTGATTCATTGGGAGCACTAATCTAGTATAACTAAATGGAGAGAGGGGGAGGCCCCAGTGGGGCTCCAGGGAGTGAAGCTGAAGGAAATAGTGAGAATGTATTGGAGGAAGGCTGGTAAGTAGAGAGGAAGACTTCAGAAGATGAAGGAGAAGTAGGCATCTTGTCAAATAGAGTAGCTACTATGGCAGTGGTCAGAGTTAAAGAGATATAGGAGAGAGGAGGAGGAGGAGGAGTGGCTGGAGATATAAGTGAAAATGGAGATTAAGGAGCTGAAGGAAGTCTAGAGGAGGGAGAAAGAGAGCCAGGTGCAGAGCATGGCAGTGAGACTTAGGTGACAGGGGCTGGAGGAGGGAAAAAGGCTGACCAAGTATCTCTCTAGGTTGCTGAGAGTGAGGAGAGTAAAACAGAGGTGGGAGGGGATCATTGGAGAGCTTAAGAGTCACTGGGGGAAGTTGTGGAGTAAGGAGGAAGGAGGAGCTGACAGTGAGGCCATTGTGGAGTGTTTGGAAGACTGGTGCCCCCCAGAGGTAGAGGGGCTTGGGGACCTGATGAGACCAGTAAGGGAGGAGGAGATTCTGCAAGTCCTAACAGCCACTAAGTCAGAGATGGCCTCTGGAGAGGATGGGCTTCCATGGGACTTCTGGAAGAAGATGGTGAAGGTGGAGGAGGTGTGCCAGGAAATGAGAGATATATATAATGAGGTAATTGAGTCTGAGTCTTGGCTGGGGGATCAGAAGTTGGGACTGGTGGAACTTCTTTATAAGGATAAAGAGTAGAGGAAGGACTGGAAGAATTGGTGACCAATCATGCTCCTGGATATAGACAGAAAGTTGGTCATGAAGGTATTGGTGACAAGATGCAGATAGTGGTACAGCAGGTCCTAGGGGAGGAGCAGTGGGGATTTGTTAGGAGATGGCTGATTAGAGATAGGACAGCTTGGGTGCATGGAGTTATTGAAGGGGTGAGGGCCACTGGGGTGGATGGCAGGTTGGTTTTCTTGGACCAAGAGAAAGCCTATAATAGGGTATGGTGAGTCTGGCTGAGGAGAGTACTGGTAAGGATTAGGATTCCAGAGGAGCCGGGGAATGCAATTATCTGCCTTCTAGAGGGGAGCCAGGCAGCAATCATGGTGAATGGATACAGGGAGTCACCTTCTCTCTTGGACAGGAGGGTTCCCCAGGGGGACCTCCTGTCACCCATTATGTATACTCTGTTCTTAGAGCTATTGCTAGACAGAATCAGGAGGAGAGTCAAAGGACTAAACATGCTGGGCATAAACTAGAAAGTGGGGGCCTTGGCAGATAATATGGTGGTGGGCTTAGATATGATTGCAGATGTGATAGAGCTTAAAGAGGCTATAGGATAGTATGAACAGTGCTCAGGGCAGAAGTTAAACTGGCATAAGTGCAAAACAATGGTATTGGAGAATGGTCTAGTTGGAGGGGACATTATTGATATAATTGTCCTCTCTAGAGAGACAGTGCAGTACCTGGGGATCTTTCTTTCAGTGTATGGGTCAGTCCTATCCAAGGCCTGGTAGGAGGCAAAGGTGGAAGTATGGGGAGATATACTAAGGAGCTGGGGAGGGAGATATATCTCTCTGGCTAGAAGAGTGACTATTTTGAACATTTACTGAATGCCAAAGCTATGATATTTGGTATACCATTTGGACTTTCCAGCATAAGTGGTCAAGAGGCTGTTAAAACTGGCAAGAGAATGGATCTGGGCAGGCTGTAAAAGTCAGATCAAGTGGGAAGTCTTGGCAACACCAGTGGAGAGGGGGGGGCTGGACCTGGTGGACTTCCTGAAGCATCTGCATTATCTATATACCTGGTGGTTAAAGAGAGCAGTGATGCTGAAAGGAGGTGGATAGGTCCTACTAATGCAGAAGGTATGGATAGTGAGGTTTGCTCCCTAGGAGTCATCTGGGGATCTTTCAACATTGGTGGAGGGGAGAGATAGTAAAAGTGTTGAGATTACAGGTTACAACTCGATATAGTACTCGATATAGATAATTTGTGGCGCAGTGGCGTTGGGGTGACATCATCAACAAATGCGTAAAAGCGCATTACTTGAGTGATAAATAAATATATCTTCTATTCCTCCAAAAGTTCACAACAAAGGTTATGAGCCCCGGTTAGCGGATAATATACACACCTCTTTAGTATACGCTACACTACAACGTACGAAGATGTCAAACCCAGGAAGCCCAAGCTCAAGTGCTGCGACACTAAGTCTGGCAAGTAATACAAGCAGAGCGAGTACTGGCATGGGTACTACAGTCCCTCCGGCGATTGCTCCAGTGGCAGCTATGATGACAAGAAGGATGATTCCTATCTTCGACAGTAAGGATTATACCATATGGGCGTACCATATGAGGAATCTCTTGGAGGAATGTGGTCTAGAGAACTATTGGAAGCCACAGGTGCAAGTAACGAGATACAATCCAGCGAAGGATTGCAAGGCATTGAGGGAGATCACATTCACTCTATCGAATGAGCAAATGAAACTTATTATGAATGCTATGATGGCAAATGAAGCCTGGGAGACTCTATGTGATCACCATCAACAAGCATCTGTGTCCAACAGATTCCACCTGAAGGGACAATTATTTACTCTACAGATAAAGCCCAAGGAGAGCATTCAAGAATATGCCAACCGTGTTAACGATCTGACAAATCAGGTGAACTCACTTTCTATGCCAGCAGACCTCATCAGGGAGGAAGACAAGGTCCTGGCCCTTATACAAGGCCTTCCAGACACATATAATGTAGTCGTATCTGCAATGTGGGAATCCGATAAGCTTTTGGATTACAAGCACGTCATCACAAGCCTATTAAACGATGAATCAAGGCAGAACGATGGTGCAAATGAAGACTATGATGAGAAAGTGTTCTATGGCATGCATGGTCAAGGCAAAGGAAAGCCAAGCAATGGACGAGGTCAACACGACAGACAACGAGACGGTCAACGCGCAAAATTCGGTGGTAAGTACTTCTACTGTGATAAGCCCAGACATCACGTCCAAGACTGCAATCTAAAGAAGAAAGAAAAGAGAGACCAACGTGGTCAGGCGAACATCGTGAATACCAACAATCAGAGTAGTGACAGGATGTTCTTCACGGAGGTGGAGAGCTGCCAACATACAAATGTAAGCACAAGCACTAATATATGCAGCGAAGAAGTTTGGCTCATGGATTCCGGCGCAACGCAACATATGATGGCGCACCGCAAGTGGTTCTCTACATATGAGAAGTTTGAACATCCCATACCTATCAAACTAGGCAACAACAATGTGATCTATGCTCAGGGCAAAGGAAATGTCAGTATACACCTGTATGGAAAGGTCAAAGAACCCTCAGGCACCTTTGCAGATGTACTATATGCTCCGAATATAGGCAAAAATCTCTTCTTGATAGGACGAATGATGGCCCAAAGAGACAAAGAAGTTAATATACGTCCAAATAGCATAACAGTAATCGATCTAAAGAACAATAAGGAATTAATGTATACGTCAAAAAGAGGGAACCTTTACACAATCAACGGTATGCCGAACAGTACATCGGTACATTCCGCAATGACAAATGACACCTGGCGTGTATGGCATGAATGGTTAGGACACATCGGCCAGACAAGCTTAGAACGGATGATGAGAAATAGCTCGGTGAAAGGATTGCCGAACTGTACATCTCTGAATTTCTTTTGCGATGACTGTGCAGCAAATAAGGCTTCTCAAAGGTCTTTTCAGGAATGGACAAAATAAGTGAGCAGCATACTCGATCTTATACATATGGATATCTGCGGTCCCATACATACATCATCACATTCCGGGAAGAAGTATTTCATTACTTTCATAGATGACTACACTCGTAAGGCCCATGTATACTTCCTCTCAGCAAAGAGCGAAGCATTCAAAAAATTCAAAGAATTCAAGGTGAGCGTAGAGAACGATATGAAATATCGGATAAGAATGCTATGCTCGGATAACGGGACAGAATATGTAAACAAGTCCTTCAAACAATTCTTAAAAGAGTATGGAATATGACATACTAGAACGGCTCCCTATACTCCGCAACAAAATGATATGGCAGAACGGTTCAATTGAACAATCATCGAGATGGCCCAAATGATGATGAATGCAGCTGGTTTGCCACAATCCTTCTGGGCCAAAGCATTGAACATGGCGGTATATATACGCAATCGATGCATTTCTCGAGCCTTAAGTAAAGAAAGTGACGTACAGTCTAAGGATGATAACCTCACACCTGAAGAACTATGAAGTGGATCCAAGCCCGACGTCTCACACTTACGGATATTTGGAAGTAAGGCTTATGTATTGGATAAAGGTGGAAATAGAGGAAAATTCGAGCCTAAAGCAGATAAGCATATATTCCTTGGATACAACGGATCAGCATATAGGTTGTAGAACATGCAAAAGCGTGGTATAGTCATCTCTTGCGACATTCAGTTCAAAGAGAAAGCAAAGAAAATTCATGTGGAAATTCCTATACCTGTAATCAATCCAATGGCAAGTAGAACTACGCCAATGGTGAATGCAACTACACCAACGATTCCGGCAACAACGGTACAACCTGTGCCTATGAGATCAACAGTGCAAGTACCTACGAGACCCCCTAAACCGAGAATTACGAAGATTTCGGATAACGAAAAGGACATCTCTCTGAAGGATAAGAAAAAGCGCAAGTCTGGGATGGATAACGAAGTTCAAGCAGATCTGGGAAACTATTGGAGCCTATCCAAGTCATCTCATTGCAAACAATATCACGTGAACTACACTTATGAATGTGCTTACATAGCAATGACCAGTGAACCGGCACACTATGATGAAGCCATTCATTCGAACAATAAAAAGGAGTGGAAAAAGGCTATGGATGAGGAGTATAGCTCACTCATCGAGAACGATATGTAGGATTTGGTCCCTCTTCCGGCAAATCGACAAGCCATAGGATTCCGATGGATATATAAGATCAAGCGCGATAACAATAGTGGCATAGAATGATACAAGGCCTGATTTGTGGCAAAGGGGTATTCACAAGACTTTGGAGTCAACTACGACAAGACATTTTCCCCGGTATTTAAGCTTACTTCGCTTAGAATACTTCTTGTGATCGGAGCCAAGTATGACTACGAGATACATCAAATAGATGTTAAGACAGCTTTCCTAAATGAAGACATGGATACCGAACTATACATTTTTCAACCACAAGGATACGAACTCTATGACAACGAGAAGGAGTTAGTATGCAGACTATGCAAAGGCCTCTATGGTATAAAACAGACAGCGAGGCTATGAAATCGAAAAATCAATGATTATCTCATAGAAGAGAACGGGTTCAAATGATGCGAAGCAAACTCATGCATATACACTCATCATACATCCTCAGGAACAGTGTACCTGGGAATTTGGGTCAACAATATCATTCTGGTTGGGACGATAAGTGAGATCAATGAAGTAAAGGTGACACTATGCAAGAAGTTCAAGATGATAGATTTGGGTGACGCATCTTTCCTTTTGGGGATATCCATCATATGTGACAGGAGCACATGTACTATACACCTAAGCCAAAAAGCCTACATTCAGACAATACTCGAGTGATTCGATATGAGCAAGTATAAGTCAGTCGGAACACCAATGAAGACGTCTGTAAGATTAAAGAAGTCTGATACACCCGACAACAATGATATTCCCTATCGACAAGCAGTAGGATCCCTTATGTATCTAATACTCAGGACGAGACCCAACCTATTGTATGCAATCAACAAGGTGGTGCAATACACATCATGCTACGACAACTCGCATTGGATGGCAATCAAGTACATATTCAGATACATTAAAGGTACAAAGAGTTATACGCTCAATTTGGGTGATAAAGGAGTTAAAAGATTAAGTGGGAGTACTGTTACAGTAAGCCTTTCCAGTGCGTGTGATACTGATTGGGCTGGGGACTTGGATGACAGAAGGTCTACAACAGGATACTTCTTCTATCTCGATGACGGTGGAGCCATTTCATGGCAAACTCATAAGCAATCATCAGTAGTGACGTCATCTACACAAGCAGAATATCAAGCATTATCTATGGCGACGAAGGAAGCCATCTAGCTTTGTGAACTGCTAAAGGATCTGGGATTCCCTCAAGAATCTACGACTATACATCAGGACAACCAATCTACCATTGCTTTGGCAAAGAACCCTATACATCATGCAAGGATCAAGCATATCGATATACAGCACCATTACATACGAGAATGCATTGAAAACAAGGCTATATGCCTGCTATACATCCCTACAGAGCAAATGGCGGCAGATTTGCTAACGAAGGCCCTTCCAAAGGCAAAGTTCGATTTTTACATGCAAGGAATGGGTATAACGACGAGTAATGAGCAAATTATGGCAAATATTTGTGATGGAAACCTATAACATTGCTTAGGATTTCCATTTTTCACTACTTCTCCTACCTATTTTTATACTTATAAGCAGGGAATTTCAACCTTTTTCAGTCATCTAGATAGCATCCCATTGGTAATGTTTTGTTTGCATTCTTTATCTTATTGAGTGGGAGTATTGAGATTACAGGTTACAACTCGATATAGCACTTGATATAGATAATTTGTGGCACAGTGGCATTGGGGTGACATTATCAACAAACACGTAAAAGTGCATTACTTGAGTGATAAATAAATATATCTTCTATTCCTCCAAAAGTTTACAACAAAAAGACTCCAGTATAGGGAGTTCTGGTAGGAGGTGGCTGAGAGAGTACATAGAATTGGCATTAGATGGAAGGGCCATGCTGCAGCAGAGCAGCAGGGGAGAGAAGAGTGGCAGTAGTATAGACTACTGCTGGGTGGAGTACTAGCAATGGACTTTGATTTAGGTGATGGGGTGAAAAGTCAGAGGGGCTTGGAGCAGGACCTTTGGCCAGAGGGGTGGCAGTGAGTAGGGATCAGAAAGAAGTGGGATTGGAGAGGACTGTGGACCTGGGGTATAGAGATAAAGAAGTAGCTACCCTCCAAGTTTTGGATGATGTGGTGGAGAGTATTGAGGCAAAATTTGATATTGAACTTCAGATCAGGATATCTGGTTCCAGGAGGGGCCTTTGAGTGTAAGGAGTGTCAAGGAGTAGGGCAGGAGGGGGGGGTGGTGTAGACCCCAGAACATTGGCTTGGTAAGTGTAAGGTACTGGCTGGATTCTGGGAAGTGGTGGAGGATAAATTGGGTGAGAACTACAGGTACTGGGGGATTAATCACTGGGAGGTATTAAAGAAGAGAATGCTGGGGAGTATTGGTGATGAATAGCTCACACTAGGGTAGGTGCTGGCAATATGGGTAAGGCTCACTGGTCACTAGCAAGCAGTGTTTGAGGAGGGCAGACTGATGTTGAAGGAGAAGAAGGTGGTAAGGTGGGAGGACCTACTAGTGGACTTACTGTCAGAGTAGCAGAAAGGGTGGAGTCCACAAGGGGGTCACTGTCAGAAGTTGGTAGAGGCCATATGTGAAAGGAGTGAGGGGAGGATATGAGTTGAAGGAGGGGAAGTTGTATTTACAAGAGTAGGGATAGGGGGTGTAGTAGTGGTGGGAGTGGGATAGAATAGAGTTGGAAAGAGGCTACTGGTGTGGTATGAGTAGTACTCTCAAATGAATTGAATCAATTTGAATCGAATCAAATTAGAGTTGATTCGAATTGAATTGAATTGAAGATTTTTGTATTCAAATTGAATTTGAATCAAATTGAGGTCTGATTCGATTTGATTCAAATCAAATTAAGAGTTCAATTCAAATTAGTCAAATCGAATTGAATGTCAATTTGAAATTCTCAGTGGCTTACTAATTACATCAGTTCTTTATTTGAAAGGTGCATTATATATAAATATATAACTGAAATTCACACATAACCAAAATTCACATATAACTGAAATTCACACATATCCAATGTACATTTTCAAAATTCTCACCTCTGATTCTGGTCTCAGCCATACCTGGCTATAGCAGCAGCTATCTGGCAAGTATTATTATATGACTTCTTTCTTAGCAAAAGATCAGAAATCAATAGATTGAGTTGTTGACAGATTTTGACAAAGGTATAATATGGGTTTCCATATCTTTTATAATTATTATAGCTTATATGAGGTTGACCTTTAGTTTTTGAAGGCATGGCAGTGGCAGCTTGGGCTTCGGTGGCGGCTTGGGCTTGGGCAGCAGCTTGGGCTTGGGTGGCAGCTTGGGTGGCAGTGGCAGCAGCTTCAGGGGCCTCAGGAGTGAAGGCTTCAGGAGTCTCAGGAGTGGAGGCTTCAGAGGCAGCCTGAGGGATGGCTTCAGGAGCTATCCTTAAGATGAATTACTTGATTACTTCTTCAATCTTCTTTTTCTTCTTCTTGCATTCATCATCAGTCTTAGATTCCTCATCATCCAACCAGATAACAATCTTATTAATAGTATGGTCTATATTCTCAAAGGCTCTAGAAAGATAATCAACATAGAATTGAAGTTTTTTATAAGATGAGATCATTTTTTGTTTTTTGTTTTGTTTTTTATTATTAAAGCCAGCTTATTTATATACATTTTACCTGTACAATATTTGAAGCTCTCAGCTTACACTTATTGCTTGTAAGATTGTGGTATATATTTGCTGCAATATTCAAAGCTCTCGGCTTATGCTTGTTGCTCATGGAATTGCAGCACATACTTGCTATAATATTTGAAGCTCTCAGCTTATGCTTGTTGCTCACAGGATTGTGGGCTTGCAATTGTTACAATATTTGAAGCTCTCAGCATATGCTTGTTGCTTGCAGGATTATGGACTTGTGGGCTATAATATTCAAAGCTCTTGGCTTATGCTTGTTGCTCATAGGATTGCAGACTTGCGGGCTACAATATTCAAAGCTCTTGGCTTATACTTGTTGCTTGTAGGCTTGCGAGCTGGTAAGCTTGCAAGCATATGTATTTTGGATATAGCAAATAAGTAGGTATAATATATATCCTTAAGCTTTGAATATATTTGAAATTTTATATATTATGCCATTTATGCTGCTTGTCATTCATCTCTAGTGCACACAATGATATCTTGCTCATCTTATCAGGACTGGAAATAACAGAAATCATATTCAAATATGACAATCAGATATGTATTCAGAAATTATATTTGAATATGATGTATCTATAAGTTCTGGATTGTGCTTGCATAATATAATACCCAAGTGCTATATTTATTTGGTATTTTGAAATTTAACTGCATTTTGAGATTTGGGATCGGCTATTGATTGTTATTGGAATACTAGACTGATTACCATGTCTTTAAATACATACATTCACAAATTGTTTCAGAGTCTAAAGCACCTCTTTTGGGTGTTACAAGATCTATACCACTTGAAAAAAATCCACTCAATTGGAGCACTTATTGCTGGGATAGCTAAATAGTCACATGCCATTTTTACTAGATTTTGGAAATCTCCACTATGGCTCTAATATTTCTAATAAATTAATCAATTAGAAAAACTCAGTGTTTCGAAATAGACCTAATTCGAAAATGAAAATCCAACTCACTTACCACTAAGATAATATATCAACTCCTAATTGAAATTTAACAATTTCACTTTTTATCAGTTTTTGTCTTTTGTTGAAGAATATATGTTGATTTAGTTCAGCATTGATATTATCTACTTCAATTGTAGCATCAGTGTCATCTACTTCAGAATTTGTGCAATAAACTGATTCAGATAGAGGGGCATAGTTTTTGTTATAGACTATGTAAAGTGTGTTTTTGGCCTCTTCAATCCAAATGTCTTCCCAATTATAGGATAAATAATATTCTAGTTTAATCCTGAGATCAAGAACTAGTTTTATTTTAAAA
>RQIL01041758.1:0-15894 GCA_003951145.1 Jimgerdemannia lactiflua | reverse complement strand
TTTCTATAGACTGTAGCTCCATTTATTAACTTGTCTTTAATATGCAATCTGTTCTTATACCACAATGGTAGCCCCACCCCACTCTTTAACTAAATCTACCCTAATACTTATCCTTCTTTTCACTTTCACTTACTGAAATACCACAGAGCCAACTACTACTATCCTCTCTTACTCTTTACAAAAATCATCTTTACCAACTTTCTTTAGTGCCTCCCTTAGGGCCCCACCCCTGCCACCATCCAGTCAGAATTTCCAACATCAGCCATTTCTATCTTGCCACCTTCCCTCCTTCTAACATCAGTAGACCTTCCTTAAATATTACTCTCTGGTGGCCAGCCAGTTTACTCACACTACAACCACTCACTCTAGGTAAGCAACTGATCCCCCACTACTTCCTATTGCTCCCAAATGAATTGAATCAATTCAAATTGAATCAAATTGGGGATTTTTCAATTCAAATTACATTTGAATCAAATCAAATTCAAATCTAATTGAGGGTCTAATTTGAACCCTATTTTTAGAAATGTAGTAACTCGATGAATACATGTCCAAAATCAAAATGCTTTAGCTTGTTGGATTTCCCTATATAAGAGGAATCTAATAAGCTAATAATCATTGAATTTGGATGTATATTCATTGAGTTATTAAATTTCTAAAAATAGAGTCCAAATTGGACTTCAAATTGAATTAGACTGCAATTCAAATTGATTCAAATCAAATTGGGCCTCAATTCAATTTGAAGTTTTTGAATCAAATTGAATTTAGGTTCAATACAATTTAATTTGATTTGTTGGGAGCACTACTTTATCCAATATTCTTCTCTTCATTATATTCCAGTATCCAACTCCTCATTCCCAATATTTCCCACTCAGCTACTTCTTAGAATGGTGCCCAACACTCATACATTCCTTATACTCAAAGACTCCTTCTGCCATCAAGTATTCCAACTGGAAATTCAATATCATATAGATGAAGTGGAAGGGCCAGCAGGAGCCGAAGATGAGGAAGGAATGAGAGCAAACCTGGAGCCAGTATCGAAGGTGACAGAAGGGCGAACCATGTGGAGGTAAGGCAAGTAATAAAGGACAAACAAAAGCTGTATTGAATTTGCATCAACTGTTTATTGCCATGCAAATGCATGGTCCTTATATACAAAAATATGTTGTCCCAAAAGAGAAGATGCACCACAACTCAGCATTAACTGAATTAGGAACCACATGACAGCTGGAGATGACCGGAGATAAGATCGAGCCAATCAGAGTTGCAGGATAAGAAGTGTATACAAATAAACAAACAAACTCAAATCGAGAAAAGCATGAAACCAAATCAAGAAAAGCATAAATCCAAATCGAGATTAAAAAACATCTGGAGACCCCAGAGGAGTGAGCATGAGTGAGGGGTGAAGCCGAAATGGAGCAAACCGCAGTGAACCCAGAGCAAAGCGGAGGGGCCGAATGCAGCAGATGGGAGTGGAGTGAAGGCTGAGACCCCAGAGTGAGCGCGTGACCCTGGAGGGAGCCAGGATGTTTTTTAATCCTCTCTGAAAGAACCAGAAGCACTAGAAGGTGATGATAACACAAAATGAGAGCAATGGATTATAGAGGAAATGTTGGGAAGGCGCACCTTCACAATGAGAGGGCAGTGGGGAAGAGAGGAAAGTCTATGGTGAGAAAGAGAGGAGCACAGAACTGAATCAGGGTGTTGTGCAACCCATCTAGCATGATCGAATGGTACAATAAGAATCGGGGGAGGGAAGGAAGAGGGGTTATGGAGTGGGTAAGGGGGTAGAGAGGGAAGGGAGGGGGGGTAAAAGGGAGAGAGAAGGGAAGAGCGAACAACAGACCATTCAACAGAAGCTAGAAGATCATGAATAATGGAAATAGGGTAAGTTCGGCAATGGACCAAGAAGTTGCCGAGGACCTGAACAGCAAACACCCAGCCAGAGTGATGGGAGCAGCAGAGTGCAAGATGTCGAACCTCACACTGAACACACTCCAAAAGGGTGTGACGAGAGTGATTGGAAAGATAGTCAGGGAACTGTTGGGAATGGGGGAATTTGGAATAAACAACAGTTCCGAAAGGAGTAAGAGAAATGGAAAGGTCCAGAAAGGGAATGCTATGTGACCCAACCACCCAGTTAATAGTATGGTGAGGAGGGTAGATGCCCAAGAAGACTCCAGGAATATCAATACCATTAATAGCAAAGACAATAAAGTCATCAATATAATGATGGAAGAATATATCCCTGGCTCAAAGAGTCTTGGCAAGTCGTGAAGAAGGATCATGAGAAGCACAGAGCTCATGAGCTAGACCAACTAGGTTGGCAAGAGTGGGGGCACAGTTCATTCCCATAGCAATACCAGAAATCTGGTGAAAGGAGCCAAGGGCTGACTCAAAATAATTTGAGCAGCAGATGAGGAGCGTAAGCTCAACAATCGAATCCAGGGTGACCGGGGAGTCCAAAGGATAAACAATGAAACCAAGGTACCGAATGCAGTCATCGATATCATCAAAACGAAAAGTAATGTAGAAGGAAGAGAAATCACCAGAGGCCAAGCAAGAAAAATGAGCAACAGGCATGAAGGCAGAACATAAGAGGGTGAGCTCCTGGGTGTCCCATAGAATGGTGTACTCAGGCCTGAGATGGTGCTGGAGAAGTGCCATCCATGAGAGGAAAAAACAGGAAAGCCATTTCGAAATCTCAGTGGTTGGTAAACAGTAAGCAGCCATAATAGGACATCAAGCCAAAGTAGGCTTGTGAACTTTAGGAAGGGAATAAAAAACCAGGAGATGAACATCTGGTGAGGACAAAGAGTCCTGAAAGAAGTTAAAAATGGGATTCGCATGCGGGGAGTCTGACAGCGACCAAGCAAGAGCAAGGTTAACCCAAAGTAGAGTGAGAATCTCTTCCAATCCAAGGGCACTAGGCTCATAAGCCATGGCATCAAGGAGGGCACCAAGGCCATCAAGGTAGAGTGACTTAGGAATAAGTGCAAAACCCTGATTCTTATCAGTGACTGTGAGCAAATGCTGAGGCAATTGCTTGACCGATTTAAGCACGATATGCACAGCACAGTCCAAAACCAAGCAAGAGCGAGCACATCCAGGAATGGGCAGAGTTCAAGCCATGTCGACGAATACGCAGTGTGAAGAGATATTGGGAGTGGGGGTCCAATTGATAGAAACAAAGTAGCAAGAGGATATCTCATGTCAACCATCGAAATAAATAGCAAGGTCAAGAGCACAACAACAATGTGTAAGCCGATCAGGATTGGTATGAGAGAATTGAGAGGGAGTCACAGTAAAGACAATGCAAGGACTCAAAGATAAAGCAAAAACTTGAAGGGGAGAAAGGGGGCAATCATCCTAAGAAAAAGGAGGAGACAGCAGAGCACTGGAAGAAGAATAAACACGAAAATTTGGGACAAGCAACTGGGAAAGGCAGATAGAAGACAGCATAAGAAACCAATCAAGGGGTACCAGAAGTGATGACGGAATCCAAGATAGAACAGGAACACCAGGGGAGAACCAGGCCAGGGGGAAGTTTAAGAGTGGGAGTGCTTCCCCTTCCCTTTGGCTTTTTTTGAAAGAGGCGACGCGGATGAGCGTGAACAGACCCCATCAGAGTGCCATACTCGGTGATTGCAGACCTTAGTATAGGCCTTGCACTCCAGAGCATAAGGAGAGGAGGAGGAGGACCCAACAGAGGAGGCTGAAGGTGAATGGGAGTGAGAGTGGCCACAAGATTGATTGGCGGTGGAGGCTGCAGGTCGAGGAGCACCTCCATGGGGGCAGGTAGCCTTGGCAGGGTGCCAGCAGGCACGATGGAGGTGATCAGCACAGACAGAGCAAGACCAGGCGCCCGTGGGGTGAACACCGACAGTGCGAACATGTTTAGGGGCAGGAGAAGTCTTGGTGGCGGGCAAGGGTGACCAGGAAGAGGCTGAAAAAGCCCTATTGGGCTTGGCAGGGGTCTTGGCAGAGGTCTTGGCAGTGGTGGCAGCAAAGGAATGGACCTTGGCATAAGCAGCAGTATAAGCTTCAGCCCGGATTGTCTCTGAGACCAAGACTTCAGGAGTGGCAGGGTGGGGATTAGTGGCAGCAGCCCGAGCAGAGGCAGGAGCTCGAGCAGCTTCTTGCTCATGAAGACGAGCAATGAAAGAGGTGCCGGCAAGAAGAAAATGTCGAACAGCATTGATATTGACAGTGGCAGAAGGAACCTCAGCAACAGTAAAGCCACAGAAAGGGACAGCATCCGTGAGGCATGAGGAGGCGAGGACCATGAAGGCAGTATAAGCCTTGTGGAAATTGACAGAGGCTGAGGTAGCAGTAGCAGCAGCAGCATTGGCAGCATCAGTCTTGGTGGCGACAGAAGCAGCACGAACCTCCTCAGAGAAGGCTTGGTGGTGGTCCTCAGGAAGGACAGAAAACTTGATAGCAGGCAGAGCAACAGCGTCAATGTTATGGCAGAGATGGGCCTCCTTGGCGGAAAGTGCCAAAATGGAGCGAAATTGAGAAAAAAGTGGACGGCCTGAGGAGCGAAGGTCCAAAGGAAGAGAGAGGACAGCAGACAAGACATAGGTTTTGAAGGAAACCATGAAAGGGACAAAGGCAGGAGAAGTCATAGAAAGGGGAACCTCATCCATGTTGGCATCGACGATGTCGGTGGGGGGGGCCCTGAGGGCAGGTGGTATAGTAGATGAAGTGGAAGGGCCAGTGGGAGCTGAAGATGAGGAAGGAACGGGAGTGAACCTGGAGCCAGTATCAAAGGTGACAGAAGGGCGAACCATGTAGAGATAAGGCAAGTAATAAAGGACAAACAAAAACAGTATTGAATTTGCATCAACTATTTATTGCCATGCAAATGTGCAGTCCTTATATACAAAAATATGTTGTCACAAAGAGAAGACATGCCACAACTCAGCGTTAACCGAATTAGGAACCACATGACAGCCGGAGATGACCAGAGATAAGATCGAGCCAATCAGAGTTGCAGGATAAGAAGTGTACACAAACAAACAAACAAACCCAAATCAAGAAAAGCAGAAAACCAAATTGAGAAAAGCATAAATCCAAATTGAGATTAAAAAACATCCGCAGACCCTGGAGGGGTGAGCATGAGCAAGGGGTGAAGCCGAAACAGAGCAAGCCACAGCAAACCCAGAGCGAAGCGGAGGGGCCAAAGGCAGCAGAGGGGAGTGGAGTGAAGGCTGAGACCCTGGAGCAAGCACGTGACCCTGGAGGGGGCCAGGATGTTTTTTAATCTTGATTTGGATTTATGTATTCTCAATTTGGTTTCATGCTTTTCTCGATTTGGGTTTGTTTGTTTGTTTGTATATACTTCTTATCCTGCAACTCCGATTGGCTCAATCTTATCTCTGGTTATCTCCAGCTGTCATGTGGTTCATAATTCGATTAATGCTGAGTTGTGGTGCATCTACCCTTTTGGGACAAAATATTTTTGTATAAGGACTGCATGTTTGCATAGCAATAAATGATTGATGCAAATTCAATACAGTTTTTGTTCATTCTTTATTACTTGCCTTACCTCCACATAGTTCGCCCTTCCGTCACCTTTGACACTGGCTCCAGGTTCACTCCTGTTCCTTCCTCATCTTCAGCTCCTGCTGGCCCTTCCACTTCAGCTATAATAGCTACTATCAGACTACTCAAAATTTGAGAGACCAATAAGAATATCTTTATTCCTATATATATATAATGTGGCATATGATTTGTATAACTATAAGGCTTCTTGCATAGCACAATGTATCACTTGGAGAAGCATAGTCTCTGAATTATAGGAATTAAATATATTCATGGTTGATTTTGAGTCTAGTATCATGTGACAACTATTCAGTTTGTTTATTGATAGCTCAATTATTTAGTGGTTAATGAGTGATGGATTGATCATACTCAAAGAACATTTCTGGCAGTAATTTTATTATTCATGATGGGCTTGAACATAATGGTTGGGTAAATTAGCATGACAGTGATCAGGGTTCAAATATGGGCAGTGGTCATTGATCATAGAGTAGGGCCAATCTTGTGTAATGTGGGCAGATAGGTCTTTTCTTCTTGAATTTATAAGATTGATTAATATATATCGGGTAGTTAATATGGTAGTGATCCTTATATCTTAAATAAGTAGCTTATGATAGTTGGTCTGACATCATTTATATTGATGGCTTGATTGCTTGTGTTATATATTCAATTAACTTGATAACTTGAGGGTGAGTAGTCTTCCAGCAGATATTCTTGATGATGATTTAACTGACTGACTTACATCTTGAATATCTGAACAGTGATCTTGAAATTTAGTGGTAGTCTTCTCAAATTAAGTAGTATTTTTAGCTAGTTAGTGATTTCCTTAACTTGGCAGCTTTCTTAGCACTGGTCAGTTTCCTTAATGGCAGGTGATTTCCTTAACTTAGTAGCTTCCTTAGCAGTAGTCAGTTTCCTTAATAGTGGGTAAGAGAAATTCTTCAACTCAAACATCTGAGCTTTGATACTCCAGATTGTTATCTTCTTCTCTGAATTATCTGGTCTCTTGGAGGCAGTAGGTGGTTTCTCTGTTATTCTTTTTACTTCAAACTTTAACTGACTGAGGTTTATTGAGATCTTAACATTATCTGATTCATTAATTGATTATTCTTCCAGTATCTCTATTATCATTATTATTACTAGGTTCAAACTTATCATATTCCAAACTTATCAATCTACTCTAAACTTATCAATATACCCATCTGCCCTAAACTTATCAATCTACTCTAACCTCATTGATATATCCATCTGATTCCAAACTCTCATCTATCTGCTTTGAACTGATCAATCTGCTCTGAACTCATCAATCTGCCTATCTTTATTATATAGAATTGACCTATTTCCTCTCTAAGATATGTTCATTTCCTTTTAATATATCAGAAATCTTATTATTATCTCATCTATTTATTGATAATTTTTCCAATATTCCCATTGTCATTATCATCACTATGTCCAAACTCATTAATATATTCATTTGTCTTAAACTTGTCAATATATCCATCTACTCTGAACTTAATAATATAATCTAATCTCCAACTTATAAACCTTCTCTGAACTCATTAATCTATCCTGAACTCATTGATCTATTCATTTCTTTCATATCAAATTTGTTTTCTTCTAATATATCTGAAATCTATTATTATCTGATCTATTCATTGAAAATTTTTCTAGTATCTCTGTTGTCATTATCACTATGTTTGAACTCATTGATATATCTATCTACTTTAAACTTATTGTGTATCTATTTATCTTAAACTTATTAACTTACTCTAAACTAATTGATATATCTATCTCATATAAAAGAATACTCATTTAGGCTAAGCATCACTTTGTTCTGGACCATTTCAGAGCTGGTTTCTGCCATCCTGAAAGCATTGGCATGGTTTATTTTGTCTTAAACATGGGTTTATAGATGTGAATTTCCTTCTGTCTAACATATGTATATGAGACATTTCATGTAAAACATAGCAATAAAAGAATGTCTCGACTCCCATGGAGTCTTTTAGCTATTTTGAAAGCTTGGCAGTTCACCTCTTCTCACAATCCACAGAATCCTTTCTTATCATGTTACTATGAGTGATGAATAACTCCTACAACAAAAACAACAGGCCACTCTGGCTGAGTGCACCGAGTTCCTTCACCAGGTCACCGAGGCTATCGCAGTCTGCCTCTGCCCTCCTCTGCTGGATCCTGAGGTCACAAACTGGCATGACCAACAATGTCTTATCGACACCCTTTTCCTTTGGCATTCCCAACATTCCGACCCTGCAGTCCTTGGACTTGATGGGAATCCTGATGATATGGACCTCCACAATGATGCTGACAGCAGTGACAATGAATTCCTCACAGCAGCCAAGTCTTGGGCTATCGGGAGATATCATGTATCCCCCACATTCACTGATACCATTCCACCAGAATGCATCAAAGCATACATCACCTTCACCAGTTTCAAGAAACTCCTCCGTCGAAATCCCAAACCCAAATGGGGTATTCTCCACACCCCCTCTATTGATGAAGCATTCATAGATGATTTCAGCAAATCTGGCAAAAAAGCAGACAAGGTTCTTGCTGACACCCAATGAGCAATCTACAACACCCTCCAGCCCATCGCCATCACCCTCCAGGCCCTCAAACCTCACTCTGATGGTACTGATCTCCACCACCATGGGCTGGTCCATAATGCTGTCATTCCTCCTTTGGTGGAAAAACTGCGAGACTCTCTCCGGATCGGATTCCATGAAGCAGAATGTATCCATATCCACTGCCGCATCAAACTTGCCAAATCCACGGGATGGTCACCTGCTCTCATCTCTGCCTGCCACACCATGGCCTCTGGCTCTGAGTATGATTGTGATCTGTTCAGCACCGAATTCACTCACCATTTTTACAATGACGCCAAACACTGCAAGCACCTCCTCATGGTCAAGGTAACCTCCAAACCATGAGGTAATCCAATCCTGTTCCATGGCCCCAATAGTTATGGCTGGGGAAACAGGTCCCGGGGTGGCCTCTGCCCTGACTACCGAAATTCTCAACAACAGAGCTCCTGGAACCACACTCCAAGTACACATGGCCAAGGAAGTTCTCAATACCAAGCTCCAAATCTGGGCAACAGCGCATCAACACCTGCTGCTCACCCCTAAAGGACCAATTGATCAACCATAATATCGCCCCCAAGACCTCGAATGTCATCTCCAAGGTGGGGGCATGGTTAGCCCAGGTCCCTGAGACCATTTGGATGAACCTGGGCATCGACCACTAGGCCACTAATACAGCCCATGGCAAGAACCTCATCAAATAGTTACAAACCATGACCCCACACTGGACTGAACCCAGGTTCTCCTATGAGAAGGACATGTCAGCAATGGAGAAGGCCCTGGTAGATGCTGCCATTGCCGAGTTCCAGGACAAGGAGGCCATCTACCCTGCCCAGGACAAGGAGCTGCTCTTCTTCTCCAACATCTTCGCAATTCTCTAGATCAACAAGAACCAAGCCTGCCTCGATGCCCATCTGCTGAACAAGTTCATGAGGTGATTACACTTTAAGATAGAAGGTAACCAGACCTTATGCTATATGGTCCGGCCCAGTGACCACCTCATCAAGATCAACATAAAGGATGCCTACCTACACATTCCCTTACACCCAGCTGATCAACAGTTCCTCACCTTTCAGTGGCGGAAGATCAACTGGAAATTCTGTGCCATGCCATTAGGCCTGCCATATGCCCTGTGCATCAGATAAAGATGATGGTGGCAGTTCTGGAGCCTCTTTGAGCAAGGAGCATCCAGCTTACCTATTATATTGATAATATATGTCTCCTGGCCTCTACAAGGGATAAAGCACTCCAACATGGGAGGATCGTTTGCAACCATCTGGAGATGGTGGATTTTCTTCTACACTCAATGAAATGCATATGTGAACCCATGCAGCAACAGACATTCCTGGGGTTCCTGGTAAATACCATCAACATGGAACTCTGATTACCCAAGGACAAGGTATGTAAGATCTGCAAGGAAACTGCATCCCTCCTCTGCCTAACGACTATGATCCCCATATGCAAGGTGGCATCACTGGTTGGTCTTTGCAACTCTATGGCACAGGCGATCTTGCTGGCCCGGTTTCAAGTATGGTCCCTCATTTGGGACATCCAGGACTCCCTCAATGCTAATAACCACAACTGGAATGGTCTCATATTCATCTCTCCAATATCTCAGGAGGACCTCCAGCTGGAATGGCCAGTCCCTACTTACTGAATGCCCTGAGGTCACAGTTGATATGGACACCTGCGACCTGGGTTTGGGCTTCGAAATCACTGCTTTCATGTCCACCAACCAAGCTACACAGCAAGCGACAGGTGCTTCAACCCCTGCAGAATGATGCCACTCCATCAACTACTGCAAACTCAAGACAGTTCTGTTCGTGCTCCAGATCAATAACTGCCATTAGAGGGCCACACAGTCCTCATTCAGATGGACAACATGACCACAAGGGCTTTCATCAACAAGCAAGGGGGCTCTCTCCTCCACCTGAAGGAGATTGCTATCAAGATACACCATATCTGCACAATGAGGAGGATACGCCTCTTCGCCGAATACATTCCTGGGATCAAAAACATGTGCACTGATTTTCTGAGCTGCATCCACCTCAGTCCAGATGGGTGGCAACTCAACCCAATGATATTCTATCATCTCCTCCATTGGGGTCCTATATGCTTGGACCTCTTTGCGTCATGGACGATGATCCAGACCCCACTCTTCTGTAGCTGGAGGGCAGACCCCAAGGCCATGGGCACCAATGCTTTCTAACATCAATGACTGACCTCTGGTGCTATGCGCACCCACTATGGATCCTCCTCAACAGCACACTGCACAAGGTCAAGGAGGACAGGTGTGCTCGCCTAGTCCTCATCATGCTGTTTTGGCAATGACAGAGCTGGTGGCCCAAACTCCTAGAAATGGCAACTGCTCTCCCCATTCTCCTTCCTGATAACAATGACAATGACAATGATGACATGGACAATGCACTGGGACACCCTGGCATAGTGAATAAGTGGCGATCCCCTGATACTGCAGTGCTGGAACTGCAGGCTCGCAAACTCATCTGGGCCAGCATACAGACATCCTCACATAAGAACTACGAGTCGATGTACCAACACTTTGTCTGTTGGTGCCATAAACAATGTATTGATCCCTTACGAGCTTCTACCAAGCAATGCACTAACTGCTTAACTCAGCTTTTCAAGGAAGGGATGAGCACACATCAGCTTTGAAGCATCTGTACTGCCATTGGCTGGTGGACCCCCATGATGAATGGTATTTGTTTCTCAACCTTCTGACTATTTCCCATCTGATCTGGGGTGCTGTGAATCTTTGACCCCCTCTCTCAAAAGACAAGGCTGCCCAATGGGACATCACCACTCTTATTCAGTAGCTTGCTTCCCTGGGCCCCTACAACTCTATCCAGTGACATGTACTCCACAGTAAGAAAACACATACTCTTCTCACCCTATGCACCTCCTGGTGAGTGGTGAGCAATTTTGAGAAATACCAGGCAACCATCAGTTTTTGTGGTGGCATTGACGATTGGCATGCTGAAATGGTCCTGACTACCTGACTACCGACATGACAAAGAAATGCACCCCCGATGTTGCTACCAAGGTCTCTCATCCCATTCCAGCCCTCTGGGAGGACAAGAATATGTGCTCTGTATACTGGGTTTTCTGCTGGTCACATGAGATGGATCCCCTCTACCCACAGATAGACAGCAACCATCTGTTCATCAGTACGCACTCTCTCCATCACAACCTTATACTTGACCACCTTCGAAATTGGTTTTCCGAATGTATGGTGGCCATGGTCATCAATCTAATTCATCACCCTCACTCCATTCAGGCCAAATCCTCCACCAAGGCCCTGGAAGGAGGTACTCCCATCAATGAAGTCCTCAAGAGTGGCAATTGGAGTTCCAAAACTATGTTTAAAAGCTACTATCATCTACTACACCAGATGCCAGTCCTTTCACAATCTGCTTAGGCCACTTCCCTTACTTACACAGTCCTCAAATGTAAGAGTAAAGACATGGCTGTTAGTGCACCCCTGGCCAGATGCTCCACTCATATCAGATCTACAAACAACCAACTCTGAAATAGTCTGTAACAAAGCGATGCTTAGTCCCAGATGGATGAGGTGCCATAGGCGCTAAAGTCAATCCCAGACTTTACGAGCTTTGGGAGGACCATGAAGAGTTAGTTTTCCACCCATTTCCGACCCTTTTTTCATTTCTTTGGGTATATTTCATTTTCCTATTTTTTGGCTCTACTTTGCCAGCTGGGTTTTTTTTTATATTTCTCTTCAGGTGTTCCTGGCTCACATGCCAAGCTTTCTGGGCTAAGGGACTCCATGGGAGTCGAGATGTTCTTTTATTACCATGTTTTACATAAAATGTCTCATATATATATGTCTTAGACAGAAGGAAATTCACATGTATAAACCAATGTTTAAGACAAAATAAAGCACATCAATGCTTTCAGAATGGCAGAAACCAACTCTTCACAGTCCTTACAAAGCTTGTAAAGTCTGGGACAGACTTTGGTGCTTACGGCACCTCATCCATCCAGGAATATCATTACATAGTCCAGAGGAGTTCTGGTTATTTTTCTGAAAGTTCTGGAATTTCTGGAAGACTGTTTCCTTTAAATCAAAATCAATTATATATAGACTATGCTCTTTATACTTTTTGATTTCAGAATTGAATTTGATATCCCAACTAAAGTCACTTTTGGACCTATTTGGAATTTTCAGAATTTACCATATTTCACAGAATTTAAGAACCTAAGACTAGCTTAATTGAATTAGCATATTAGTATAAACAATATATAATTAGAAAATTTTTTGAATAGTTAGGAGTAGAATCTAATAGAATACAGATTTACTTATGAATGATTTGAGGGTTATAAAATAGATTTATTCAATATTAATGATATTGTACTATTGGCTATAGTGCTCCTAGGGAGTGGATTTAAATCCTCTCAAATCTTTATGAAAAAATCTAAAATTCTGATTTAAATCAATTAATTAACTTGATCTCTGATTTAAATCATAATGAAATAATAGAAATCAATAGAAATCATTTTGAATTGAGTCAAAAGTTATATTTAACAAGTCAATTTAAATCTAATTATTATGACTCAAAAGAAGAACTAATTGGCTAATACTAAAAGAAGTTATATGTGTAAATAGAATACCTTTATTTACTACTACTCATATAATACAAATTTCTGATATACCTTTAACACACTTCTATACTATTTATTATAAAAAGTAACTTATAAAATAGTAACTCTGCAAGGTTCTGGTTGGAGTGCTAGATCTGGGGGTATTTAATTGGTAGTATGGAAAAAGAGAGATTGAATAAGTTTGATAGCTACTATGAATACTGGTGCTGGAGCTGGAGAAGCCAGGGAATGGACACAGGTTGAAAAAGAGAAGAGAAAGGCTGGGGGAGCTAGAGGAGCTCTGCTTAGTTTAGGGGGGAAGGGGGCTTGAGGTGTGATTAGCATCAAGACTGAAACTACTAATGGTGGGATGATGGCAAATTTGAAAAAAAATCCAGATGAAACTGCTGATAGGTGTAAGAAAGAACTTCAGGAGAATTGAAATGAAATACATGGGCAATCTGTTAGATAGTATAATAGATTTGGTAGTGGCCTCATTATTCAAGAGGTCTATTTCAGAGTTTGTAGTCATGATGAGCTTCTGAGAGCTAGCAGTAATGACAAGGATAATATTGGGCTACTTGGTAAGTAGTTGGAAGAGGTGGTATCCATGAAATTTCAGAAAGAACTAGAGGGGGTAGAAGTTGGATTTGTTGAGAAGGAGTACTTGGTAGCAGTCATGGCAAAGGAGTAATAGTAGGAAAGGTTGTAATACTAATGATGAGATATCTGAGATAGGATACTGGGGTAGTATATGTACCCAATTATCAAAGAAGTCTCCATGGTGTCAATGATAGAGTTGAGAGATCAAATTGAGACAGTGATGAGAAAATATAGAAATAGAGTAGATATTAGATTTCAGCTATAGAAGAGTATTACATTTGGGACATGTAATATAGAGATGAGACTGAGGATGGCTGGCTAGAAGGTGATAGGAAAGGCTAGAGATTGGCCTCAAGTACTAAAGTAGAATTCTTTTAAGTATAAGATATCAGAAGTCAAGAGAATTGAAGAAGATGAGAAAGATCTATTAATAGTACTTTAGGAGTTAGATGGAGCTATTGAGTAATAATTGAAGGCTTAGAAGACCTTTGAAGATGTGACTATAGTAGTGGAGATGAATAGCAGAAAGGTCTGTATTTACAAGGTGGCCTAAGAGAGAGGGCAGGGGAGATGACAATAATGAGAGCTTCTGATAAGCTTCAAGAAGGAGTCTGGAGATGAGAGGAATAGTGGGCTGCCAGCTAGAGAAGTATGTATTATTGATGGGCCAAGCAATTTACATCAGTCTATACATACTATCCACTAGGTGAAAATTATTTGAGAGGATGATCTGAGATTCTTTATTAATCTGGATAAGAATCAAGAGAAGGTGGGAAATATAGAACTGGAGAATTGGGTGATGTAAAGGATTTTATTATGAAGGAAACTAATTTTGAATATCAGATACTACTATTTGGGGATTGGTCATTGGGGTAACTGAGGAGGAGCTGGTAAATGTCTCTAAGAAGGAATAAGAGAAGTCTGTGAGTATGGGGGTTGGAGCTACAGAGTGGCAGAGGCAGATGACAGCTATATCTCCCAATTGTCAATTTTGAGAGAGGAGATGATTGAATAATTTCTTGGGTAATCTGATACATAAGGAGCTGGGTGAAGTAGATTTCCACATTCTGAAGAATGAGGTATAACAGGGGGAGCTCTTGAAGAGAGAAGAGGTGCTGGAAATGACAATAGCAGAATTCTTGGCAAAAATACTAGAAGTGGAGCATTATAAGGTAGATAAGGACTGAGAGTATATCGATTATGTTTAGCCACTATCAGTAGTCTCATCATTAGCACTTTCATTACAAACTTTCTGTCTATATCCAGGAGCATAATTGACCTTCAGTTCTTCCAATTATCTTTTCTTCCCTTATTCTTATACAGTAGTATCACTAGCTCTAACTCCTGACCTTCCAAACAATTTCTTGAATTGATGACCATATTGGACATCTCTCTTATCTCCTTAAGTTTTACTTCAATTACTACTATTTTCTTCCAGAAGTCCCAAGGAAGTCAATTTTTGCCCTGGGCTATACCCCTCTTTATAGCAGAGAGAATACTCAAAATTTCCTCCTCTCTAACAGACTGCTTCAGTTCCTCAAGACTCTCTATAAGAGGAAAACACCAATCTGCCAGAAATGTCTCAATGGTCTCTCCATTCTCCCCTCCTTACTCCTCACTCCAATGAGTCCCCCATCCCTCTTTAGCAAACCTAGAATCCCCTAGACCCCAGTTATCAAAGTATCATTCTTCTTACAAATCTCTTTCTATTACTACTATATCCTCCTCACATATAGTACTCTTGAAAAATACTTTGTCATCCTCTCATGCTCCTATAGCTCCTGTTACTGCAATCTCACTATCATACTCTGAACCTATATCTCTACCTCCTAATATAGCACTCTCTTCAATTCTCAATTACCATCAGTATCTTCTCCATATACCAATTTTCCTCTATCTTACTTCTCTGCAAATCTGATAACTTCAGCAGTAATTATTCAAAGTGCTTGATACCCATATTACTCTTTGATAATAATATTCTTCCTTCAGTCTCTTAATTTCCCCCCTGTAAGTCTTTGTGACCACCTTTAACTTCAACTAGTGGACCCTAATTAGAAGATCCTCTATTCTCCATCTACTAATAAGAGAAGCTATATTTTTACTCTATTTTTTTCACAGCTTTTTGTCCTTCAAAAGAGTATAGTTGAGTTGTCAATAACCAGTCCCATCCCCACTCCCCCCAAATTTCCCTTGCCTAGCATTTCCCAATAATCCTACCAGAGATACTACACTACTTCCATATCTTCCATACATCCAATCTGCCATAAGAATTCAACCAATCCTCATCTTCAGTCTATCCACCCAATGTATAAAGATCTTTCAATCCCCCCCCCAGTATATCTCAATATACTAGTCTCTCTATCTTCTTCTTATCCTCTTCAGACCCTTTCATGCCTCAGGTCTGAGCATTATATTTTCTTGGCTTTTTCAACTATTTTGTATGTTTTTTGGCATTTTTTTAATTACAAACTCCTTGAGAGTATTGATGTGTAGATGAGATTTAAATATCAAGAGAAGAAAAAATATTTTGAAGAAA
>RQIL01041747.1:0-26826 GCA_003951145.1 Jimgerdemannia lactiflua | reverse complement strand
AAATAGAATTTTTTTGTGTTTGAGATATGAAAGCATTTAAAAATAAATAAAATAAATGTAATGAAGCCATTCATCCCAAAAGATTAACGTGAGTTTCCCAAATAACAATTCGGCTTCGCCCTTCCAAAATGCTTATTGCTTGCTGTATTGCGAATAGGGTGCTTTAAGGAGGCTTTTATGACAGATAGATAAGCAACAAAAACATTTGCGGTCCACAAAAAATGCAGGCTGAGTCGATGAGACATATCGTCATCGACATCGTTTTTTCGAGGGGAACTTCGGCATGGTAGCTATTGGAAGTGTCTAGCTCAATACCTGCAGCAAGGCCTTCTTCCTCGAAAGTGTCTTGATACATTTTCAATGATCTGTCCTTGATCCAAAAAATGACGTTAACCTGTGGCTTGAGGACGATGAGCAGGAATTGAACGATTGAATGTGCCATCTTCAAACATGCCCCGTGGAGCGCTGACTCTTACCTCTTGTATGCTCTTGAACCTCACCCCTCCCGCGAATCGCGAACTCGCTGACTGCTGATTACTGTCCATTTACTTGACCTCCCTTTCCTATTCAGTTGCTGTAAGGGACCTTCAAGATATCGGTGCCGTTGGTGAGTATTACCGTTTTAAGTGTGTTCCTTTCCTGTTGTTGTTCTGATCGCAGCTCTCTACGCCAATAGACACAACTGCCCTCGTTTTCGCTGCTTTCGTCGACCCTGCACAAAAGCTCCGAACTCAACGTGCAATTGTGGACCAAGGAGGAGATCCGCGATGGAACCAGAAATTATGCCTGTGTGTGTTATGTTGAACTCTTATTGATGGACTGTCTTAACAACTTCTTGGCATAATCATCAAAAACTTACATCTAGTCGAAACTTGTTTTGTGGATTGCAACACACAGCGATATCCAAGACGTTCATACACACCTCATTGTCGAATTATTTGATGAGAGTCAGAGTACGATGGATGCAGTCGGTAATCAATAAACCGGGTTTTGAAGCATCGACCTAAGATTATATCCTCTTGCAATTTATCCAACATTCTTACCAAAATATCATGCAAACTCTACTACAACTTTTAGCTGGTGTGCCCCTCCCCCTTGAAGAAGTCATCTGCGCTAGATTCCTTGATGCCTGGATCCCGATGCAGAGAGCTGATGGCGGTTCCGCGGGGGAGCTGCATCTTACATTCAAGTTTGTCGACCAGGTTTTTCACATCCTCCTCCCAAAATCCTCCTGAGTTAGATTAATGGAGACTTACATATTACCTATTGACTGTGTGTCTCGATTCGAGTTTTGGCGTCCATCTCCTCAGTGTTTAACATTCAATTCTGGCCCGCTCTCAGGGCGTTCCTAATAACCAGAGCGAGCAGTATTCGGAGATGGCCGTTGAGCCCGAAGGCGCGCGGGCCACGAAACTCCGTCAGGCGTTTGAAAAATCAATTTCGAAAATCATCAAAAATATTAGGTATATACTAATAAGAATTGTGCTGGGGACTCCTACTTTAGCACAAATCATCATTATTCCGACATTTTATATTTTTTGTACGACAAGTTTTCTGATCATTGAAACACACATATTCTTCAGTTACGAGAAATTAGCGCGGTGTTTTCCACCTACCGCCAACAACTCACCTGAGTCGCTGCAGAGCGCCCATCAACAAATCAAAGCTTTTCTGCAACAAAGCTGTCAGGTACCAATTCAATTCCATTTGACCCATGACATGCCGCTGCATCAAAATCCAGTAATACCGAAACCCTTATCTTGCGTGCAACCTCGCATGACAGGAAGAGTTCCAAAATTTGCTGAAGATCAAGAATCTTGTCCGGAAGCTGAACGAATTAGAAATGCTCAATAATGCAGCAGTGATTGATAAACAGAATAGGTATGCGCTGGCGAATTGCTTAACGTTTTTCGAGTATAAGCGGCCTGATAGAGCATGAAACCTGTATATTATAGAATTTCTACGCACCTTTCTGCCACGCACCGTGCCGACATTACGCCGGCCGTTGCTATTCGCGCGCGAACAATGCCCATCAAAGAACAAGAATTCGGACGACTGCAAGATAATCTCGCGAGGGTATGTCAACCTCATTTATTGCTGATCCTTTAGTTGACTATTATCGCCAATCCCGAGCACAAAACAAGGATCAATTGTGAAGCTGATTACAAAAATTTCTCTGCATCTTGCCACGCTATAACTAACCAGATCCGGCAAGAGAACAAGACTCTCATGTGCGAGCTTGTGGCAAAGAAGACACGCCTCGACCTGATCAAAACGACAGTAAAAGAAATATCAAACGAGCTAGACCGGGTCCGTTTTCTGTCCATCCCTTTATATCGTACCCGAAACCAATTGGGTCATCGTATTAAGACGTCTTTTCATTCTATTGAAGCTATTCTGTGTTTGGAATCCCTTTGCCCGTGTCCACCTTTAGGCCGTTGAAATATCGTGTCGCATGCCAATTTACGATATGCAGCACCTAATCGATGAGATGGTATCGTCTTTACAGTGTGGGGGATGCGGACAGTATCGTCCGTTAAATGGCAACGGCTGTACCATTGGTGTACGATGGATGTAGTTTCAAGGCTGTTAGTTTCCAAGTCAAAGACTTAAATATGACAGGTGCAATTTACATTGTGTAGGTGCCTCCATTAGCTTGAAGCATGGTTGTATAGCGGCAGTAGAAAAGCAACAAATAGATTTGGAAAGCCATTAATCCGTACCACATCTGCGGTGCTATCCCCCCCCCCCATTCAAACCGACATCCGAAAAACAGAACGTTTTTTGCGTTATTTTTCCAACCTTACATAACTTACGGAAGTAAGAAGGCAAAACGGACTTTGCTTAAACACCCCATTAAATTTCACTTGCTGGGGTGCCGAAAGGTCACTAGCCCTCCCCCAAAATGCAAGACGATGTATGCAGTCGTCAAAGATTAGACAGCTCCACAATCGCTATTTGGAGGAAGCGCCCATCTAAATATGGATCTCTTGATTAACTTGAGATCTAGGTAAATTTATCGGAACCGCAACGTCTCCTCATTCTCTAGTGCCAACATGGTACACACTCATTTGAGAGCACCAAAGTAAGTATATGTATTTGGAAAGGGTATGTCAACGAAAAGAGCCGGAATGGTTGAATGAAAGAAAAGTTTGAGATTATGGAGATAAAAGCATAGAGTTGTATGTACGTATAATATTTTCAAAAATAAAAAAAATAAAAAATTACGCAGTGCTGGCTTTTAAATAACTCGGCTTGAAAGTTGTTTGAAATTATTTTTCCGCAGTACTTTGTCAGATGGCGAATAATAGTGCAACGGAATCTCGTAACGGGGCAGCATTTTGTATCTGGAGGTTTTGTTATTTATTGCGATCAGCCAAGCCACAGGTAATCAAAGTATATACAAATCGACACCCAAACAAAAACACTATGCAATCCAACAGTGGTCTTAGCCTCAAGGACGACATCGCTTCAATTTGGACCGACACAACCTACCATGACGTAACCATCGTCTGCGCCGATGGCGTCGAGCTTGGCGCTTGCCGTGCCGTGCTGGCTGCAAGGTGTGTTCTTGTTTGTTTTTCATGGTTTTTGTAAATCTATTTCATACTAATTGATGTCATGTGTTCTCAAAGGTGCCCCGTCTTCAAGGCAATGCTGTACGGAAAAATGCAAGAGAGTGTCTCCCAGCGAGTCGTTCTCCAAGACATCAACTCTGCAGAGCTCGCCGTCGTCCTCAGCTTCATCTACACCGAATCAATTGATGACACCGACGTCGCCATCGCGGTGGACATCTACCGTGCAGCAAGCTTCCTTCTCCTTCCAAAGCTCATGGCACTGGTGCTTGAGCGCGCCCAAGACATTTCCGACGTTGGCGTCTTCTCATCCCTCCTCAACGGAGCTGCCGCCTCCATCCCATGGAGTGAAGCTAGCAAGGACCTTTACGCCGTTCTTCTCAAGCCCTTCTACACTCGGAAGCTTGCCATAGGAGAGTTGACTGATCTCTCCGAAGAAGCCATTCAGCTACTCTTCACTGCACCCTGCGCGACTACATTCGTCACTCCCGAACACGAACTGCTGCT
The DNA here is from genome assembly GCA_003951145.1 of Jimgerdemannia lactiflua. NCBI lineage: Eukaryota > Fungi > Mucoromycota > Endogonomycetes > Endogonales > Endogonaceae > Jimgerdemannia > Jimgerdemannia lactiflua. Next base: position 22,744 of record RQIL01041747.1, on the reverse strand, counting down.
GTGCATCGTCGACTGGATCTGGGCGCATGCCGAAGAGCCAGGGCCCGACGTTTCGGAGCGACATGCTGTCTTGCATGATGTCGCCAACATGGTTACAGGATACGAGGGTAAAATTCGGCTTGGAGATAACTCGTTGCTACTGAATATGATGAAGCATGTGGACCTCACCCTCGTATGCCCGCATCGTCTGAAGAGTCTCACGGAGGCAGTTGATGGGTTTGCGGAAACGTCTCCGCACTACATGGCCTTTTGTTATCATGCATGCAAGAATACCGTGTGCCCAACGGGACACCCATCCGGGGATCGTGGAAGTCAAAATCGAGGAAGTCAAAATCTCCAGTTGAATTGGTCGAGGGTCGGTCCGAGTGTTGTCAGACAAGAGCAAGGTTCTCGGCTATTCGGTAATTTTGGCGAGGATCGGGATGACGACTCCGGAGTGACTGTGGGAATGGGACGTGGTAGTCGAGGTTATCTGGGGCCCTTTAGGGGACCGCGGGGATCTCGGGGACCTCGGGGATTTCGGGGATATGATAGTAGTCGGTTATTCCCAGGTTTGGGATAAAAAATCTTAAATTTTTGTTTCGCTTCCTCTTTGTGAATGTAACCTATCATCATTTATTTTTTAGCTGATCAATATATGTTATATAAATTTGGGTCTATGATTATTTTAGGAATCGGTTTGAAAGATATCAAGTTTTTTATTTATGTTTCCATCTTTCCAATTCAAAAAGATTCTAGTTCTTCTCTTTTTGCTCTCTTTAATCTTTTGACAATTTTCATGCACTATTGTTTATTCATTAGTAATACTGTTACTTTATCTGAATGTGAAAATTGATATTGTGATGGTTGATATAAATAAAAAGTAAGAATTAGAGGAAGATATTTGATCATGGTATCTAGTACTCCCAACAAATTGAATTGAATTGAACTTGACCTAAATTTGATTTGATTTGATTGAATCAAAGGTCCAATTTAATTTGATTTGAATTGAATCAAAGGCTAATTTGATTCAAAATTTGATTTGAACCCTATTTTTCAAAATGTAATAACTCAATGAAAATGAATCCAAATTTAATAACCTTTAGCTTGTTGGAGTTCCCTATATAAAAGGAATCTAATAAGCTAAAGATCATTAAATTTGGATATGTTTTCATTAAGTTATTATTTTCAAAAAATAAGATTTAAATCAGACCCTCAATTTAATTCAAATTCAATTCAATTTGAATGACTCTCAATTTAATTAATTTGGAAGCACTAATGATATCCAAATCCAATTTCAAATATAGTATAGTAATGTAGTAGTATAAGCCATCTGATCTCAATACTATCTAAATTACTAAATTAGTTAATACTATTTTTGCTTAATACTGTCTAAATGACTCATAGCTTAGCTACTATATAGTGTGGTATATAATTTGTATATTTAAAAGCTTTAAGCATGGCTCAATTCACTATGGTTGGTATCTTTGAATTGTATTTATATCAATTTTTCAGTCTTATTAAGTCTGGGGTCATGTGATAATTGTTTGATTTTTTCAAGATATTATCAAAGTCAATCATGGTTTATATCAGGAATTCAAGTCAATAGTCAATTACTCATAGATCAGTTAGTTGCTCATGTTATATATTTGATTACTTATTAACTTGAGTTTCCTGATAATTATATATAACTTAAATTATATAGTTCATAGTTTTGTATTCTTAGCTTGATTTCTGTGACAGTTTTCTAGCAGTAGTCTTTTTGAGTCTTTTCTCAAAGTTCTCAGAACTTAAGTTAGCTGTTAAACCAATAGACTTGGTGACTTATATCTTAAATGTATAGCAATTGACTGACTGACTTATATCTTAAATACAAGGTCTTGATCTTAGTGGCTGGGTCGATTTCTATATATGGTAAGAGAAATTCTTCAACTCAAATCTCAAGTAATCATTGCTTTAGTTATCTTGTATTCTGAATTTTCCAGTCTTTTAAAGACAGTATATTTCTCTATAAAATCTTTTTACTTCAAACTATCTGACTAAGGTTTTATTAGGGGGGGTATTTATACAGATTTGTGCACTGATTTTATTAAGTATAAGACTAGATAATTGGTAATTCACAACTATTTAATTAGTGCAGATTTGGAATTCAGATAACTAACTAGTTAGATAAGGCTAATTCTTTATTTATAACAAATTTGGCTAGTTAAAGTACAGTCACTGTTTGTGTAACTAACTAACTAACTCAAATTTGGCTAATAGAACTATTACTATTTAATCTGAAGTTCAGTGTGATCAAGGTTATATTATTCTTCTCTTCATTTTCATTTTCTTTAAGAAGTCCAGTCAAATTATTTTCTCTAACCTCCATAATTATGCTGAGATCTATAAGGAGTTCTGGAGGTAGAGAGAAGGTATCTGTATGCTCTTCTAGGAGGTTGTTGAGGTTATCTTCTTATAAAATAAATGGATTACTACTATTCTCTAGATCTTAAGAAGTGATATCAGTAGTGATTATATAACTATTGATGATGTCACTATCGATTAAGGGTATGGAGTTGTTCTGCTATATCTGAGGTCTCTAGTTAATAGTGTTTTCATCTATAAAGTAGGAAATAGATATCTGTGGGATTCTGAGGAGTATAGACTTATAGAGGAGGGCCTTGAAATAGAGCAATTAGATAATGAATGAACTGGTCTGAGTTATCTTCTAGGATGGAATTCTAGAGGTTTTATGCTTCTTTACTCTTAACTAGAATAGTGGATTGGGCTTCTTCTGCTACTATTTCTTCTAGATAGTCTGCATGCAGGTTAACAACTCTTAAATGTCTGAGACTTTGACATACTGCAGATTAGGGATAGCCCAGGGTATATGCCAGAAGATCTAGTAGATTCTCTTGGCCAGTTGCTGCTCATACCTGTCCATGCATATGGTATCTGTAATTTCTTGGAAGCTAGCTTATGAGAATTCTTAGTGAAGGTGATGTTCCATCTTATATATATTTTTATTATATCTAAAGATATTTAGTGGCAGTAGAGATCTTATCTTCATTTTATAGTAGTGTGACAAACCACCAAAATGTACCACCTGAATTATTGCTAGATGATACAGACAAGCCAGATGACCTGAACACTTAGCATAGTAACCAGCCCAGCAACTATTGCTGTGGAAAACTATATAAATAACCAGATAGCTAAAATAGGGAAAATCCCTGATAGTGGCTGTCACCCTGACAGTGGCTGTCATCCTGACAGCAGCTGTCACCTCAAACACACCATAAATAGCAAACCTATAATTAGCCAGATAGCAACCAGGTAGCAACCACAATGTATAAAATACCCCAGAGACAAGAGTGAATAAACCTCAGTTCCGAAAGTTCAAAACGTAAAAGTCAATTGTCTGGTACACTTAGGAGGAGAAACCTGCCAACGAGCCACTGCTAAGAAGTTGTGAGCTACTTTCCACTCTAGTCCACTTTCCGATAGAAAGAAGTTTTTGATTCACTTGCCAGATAAGCCTGAAGAAATCCATCTCTCAAAAGCCAGTCTATAGATGCAACTTTGCAGTGATTCAGTTCGTGCAAATGAAGCCAGTCTTTGATGTAACTTTGCCAGCCACCAGTTTAAATCCACCGATCCACCATGCACCACTGATCTGCCTTGTTTAGTCCGCCATTTTATTCAAGTTTGCTGCCAGGAAAAGCCACCATTTTCAGGAGATCTACCGCTTAAGGAATAAGCCACCCTTTTCAAGTCCATTTTTAAGAAGTCCGCCATGTTTTCATCCACCGATCCACCGCATTCTGCTGATCCACTATCTTCAAGTCTGCATTCAAGTCCACATTTTTGCTTGCCAATCCGCCGCATTCCGCTGATCATCCACATTGTCCACTTAACTGCATCATTCGAAGAACCATACTGCTCAAGTAAACCACATCGCTCAAAGAGGACTGCTGCACTTAATTCGTCTGCCAGAATAGGAATCTGATTGCCCGTTATGCACTCAGAGAACTTGCACCCTTAAGGAAACTGATCGTCGATTCCCAGAAGAGCCTGCTCATTAAGGAAATCCAACAAATTCACCATACACAAGATTGCCCGCATCACACGAAATCGCCTACATACAAGAACGCCACCAAATTAGGAAATCGCACACAGAAAGTCTCCAGTTGTTGAATATTATACCACTAAACACCAGTATCAGCACCAACACCAGTACCAGACCTATATAATACCTGAACATTTTGTTGCTTTTTGACAAAGTAACTGGGGGCTCAAGCCAATCTACACAGCCACCCAACCTTGTAATTTGCCTCCATTGAGCCAGGCACGTTACATTTGGGGGCTCAACTGGGAATATTCTCAAAAGAATTATTGTAACTTTTCAGCTCACAGAACCCAACCTTCAACCTGGAGACCAGCACCACAGCAACCTTTAACACAGTACCAATCTCAGCTACCTCAGGAGAAGAAATCCCAGCTCTACAAAGTGTTTGGACAGGAAGAAGCATAATTACCTCTAGAATTGGATACCACTCAGAAGGATCAGACATCGCAAAAGCCAGTACTGTATGAAATCCTCCACCAATACTACACCAACCAGAGATTTTGATGAGCTCACACCAGATGAAGTAGATAACACCAACCAAGACTTTGACAATCTTGCCCGAGATCTCAATAATTATCTGGAAAGATTCCCCCCAAGAGTCTTCCTTGATTTATCCAGACCAGTAACCCCAATCCAAAGAATTCAACCCACAAGGCTCCTTAGAATAGCACTGAGAAGGGCACCATCTCCCAGATCCCTTGCACCTTCAAGTTCATATCCATCAACAGCCAACAACTCAGAATCAGAGCCAGAAATCAAAACAGAATCAGAAGACAGTGAAGATGAAATGGGCACAACACTACCCACATTTGCAGGATACCCAGAGGAGGATCCAAGAGAATTTATAGATGCAATCAAAGGAATAGCAGCCCTGAGAGATTTGTCAACCCAAAGATGAATCAATGTCTTCAAAGTACAACTGAGAGAACCAGCCAAAGGCATCTTCACCAGAACTGCAAATGATGTTGACATGGACCTAGGAGATGTCATGGAGAATGCAAGATCAGAAGAAGAACAATATGAGGCCATGCAGCACTGGATCATTGAAAAGTATGCAGGAAATAAAACCTACCACAAAGCTCAAGAATCCATTATGAGAATGAAGATGAACCTTGGAGAATCCCCAAGAGCATTCTTTACAAGAATTCAGAAGAGAATGCATGCTGCCGGGTTCAATGCTGCCAATCAAGACATCATCAGTCCAATGACCTTCATGAATGGAATTCCACCCAACATTGCCCAACATGTCTGAACCCTGGGCATCAGGAAGCCTGAAGAGCAAGTAGATGCAGCCCAAGGATACTTTGATGTCAAACAAGGAACCACCTAGACTGACAATCGAAAAGAAGACAAGGAGGATCTCTTGGTCAAAGCTCTGCAAGGAATCCTTCAAGGAGAATCAAAAGGAGAGAAGCCCACCAAAGAATGGAAGAAGGACAAGAATGAGATTCAAGATCTTAATTCGAAAGTAGACAGACTGGTTAGCCAGATTGAAAGGCTCTCCACACATGAAAATCAGAATTACCAGCCAAGGTATCCCCCCCAAGAAAATCGGAACTACCGGCCAAGGTACCCCCCACATGAAAATCGAGATTACCAGAGGAACTACCCATTCTCTGATAGTCGAAACTATCCTCTAAGAGATAGAGCAGAGATCCAATGCTACAAGTGTGGACAGCAAGGTCACTATACCTCTGAATGCAACAACCAAGACAGCTCAAGGAATTCTGAGCCACCAAACTGAAAGGATACCCACAACAAAAGGACAGAAGCTCACCTGGTTGAAGACTATGAGCAGAGTGACAGTGAGGAATACAGTGACCTAGACTTGTACCCAACCAAAGCAGAATATGGAGAAACAGTCTATCAGGCAGAAAAGAGGAAGAGAGCAGTAGGCCGCCCCTGAACTGTTGACAAGCCACCAAAAAGAACCAGCAGAAGAATCATCTGAAATGAAGATGAAGAAGTACAGGTTGATACACCTCCCTGCTCTCCTTCACCCTTCATCTCTGGAGCTACCATCAATGGAGAAGATCCTCAACCAGAATCTGCTGATGAAGAAATGGGAGAAGAACCAGAATCCGAAATCAAGACTCCAAAGTCCAAAAAGAAATACATTCCAAAGACTATGCCCCAGGACATCTACAATGAAGCCTAGAAGAAGATCCAAGAAGCCAAGATGGAAGTCCTAGTCTTGCATTTCCTTCAACTGATACCTGCTGGAGTAAGGAACAAGTTACTGCGAACTACCAGATCTTACACAGGAAGAGTCCCCATTTCCCAAGAAGAACCAGCAACCCCAGCAGTTCAAGCTGCAGAAAGGCATGTCAGCACCTACTTGTTTGGAGAAATCAGAGGCCAGAAGGCGAAAATCCTCATTGATACAGGAGCAGCAGTATGTGTCATTGCCAAGAAATTCCTGGACAGCATTCAATGGCCCATTGATGGACCCTCTAGCCTCAGCATCATAGTAGCAGATGGAGCCCAAACTCAACCCCTGGGAGAAGTCTAAAACATCACCATCACCCTTGGACACATTCAGTTTGCTATCTCCAAGGCAGTCATGACCGAAGCTGTCACCTATGACATGATCCTTGGTACCAATTGGATGAAGGAGATGAATGCAGATGTCAACATTGGTCAACAAGTACTCAAATTCGACTATAGAGGAAAGAAGTACCAAGTCAAAGTCACCAGCTTCGAGCCATCAAAAAAGAAGAAGAAGGTAACCATCCAAGAAGAATATGCCAGCAGTGAAGAATCCACCACTGAAGAAGAAGAAGAAGAGGATTCCAAAAATGACAATGACCCTAGACTGAGGCCCCAAATCAACATGGTAGAAGACAGACCAGAAGATAATGTATAGGCACAGGATACTATCCCCATCACAATCAGAGCCATTGCTGGAGAAGCCAGAGGATGTATCAAATGCCTCCAAAGACAGAAATGTGAGGAATACTCATCCAGACATATGGGAATTCAAAAGAGTCCTGGCACTACATGCCCTGAATGCAGAAGGAAGAAGAAAAGATGCCTCCACAATATCCAGCTGAAAAGCCATGTACAAGTAATATCCCACCCCAAAATTGAAGCAGCTAAAATTCAAGTGATTTGGGACCAGCCTTTAGAAGAAGAAGATGACAGTATCTCTGAAAATGAAGAGCTTCCAGCAGCTGTTTCATGGGATGATCTGAATTGGGCACCACAAGAAGGAGAAGAAGATAGCACCCCCTGGAGTGAAGAAGAAGCTGGACCCAGCTCACAACCAGTCATTCCAAGGCCCGAAATCCATCAAGAGAGAGCCTTCCAAATGGGCAGATGCCCTCATCAAGTCATTTTCCACTCACCAAGAGACTACCTACCAGTGCCACATATTGGACCAGCAAGCCAGACAGCCCCCTGGACCAGAATCCCTGAAAATCATTGCAGAAGGAACCTCATTCCAAGAATCCACCACCTCACTTGTGAAAAGAAGACATGGAGTCAGATTCTATACCCAGACAGAAGTGAAACCCCTCTCTACCCTTCCACCAAAGTATGATGTGAATGGATGCAGATTTCTGAAGCTAGGAGAAATCGAAGAAAGAAAGAAGCACTTCCAAGCCATGAGATATTGCCATCATGGAAAGTACCCAAGATGCTGGCCTTGTCAATACGAAAAGATTCATCTCAGCAAGGTTGTAATTGTACACACACTCAAAAGAGGAGATGACCAAGCCCAGATTCAAAAGGAGAAAAAGAAGAAGCCTACAAGGAAGGTCCTCAAGATATATGACCTAGGAGAAGATATCCTGGCTCTTATTCGCCATGCAACTCGCCAAGGATGGATAGATGGTGCTATCAATTTCATGGAAGCCTTAGACCCCACTGGAAAAAGAGGAATCAATTATCTTCGAGACCCCTCTACTGGAGCAAGATGGCCGCACCTAGACATCAGAGGTTGGAAATCTAATGCCATAGAAACCTCAGCCCATAAACAGCCTATACTTGGCAAGAACATTGCACAGTTCTCCTTGCTTCACCCCAATGCAATTCCACCGAAAAAGGCACACCAAGAAGATGTTGGCTATGATCTCAGTAGTCTTTATGATACTACTATGGGCCCCGAAAGTACAAGACTCATCAGAACCAGTATTGCCATGCAACTACTAAAAGGAACTTACATCTAGTTGACCTCAAGGTCTGGTCTAGCCCTTGAAGGACTCTCTACTGAAGGAGGAACCATTGACCCAGGATACACAGGCGAAATTAAGGTCATCTTAAGAAATGGAAGTAGTGAATGGATTCGAATCAACAAAGGAGACAAAATTACACAGGCAGTCTTTCTTGAATATAAGACCCCTCAGCTGCAAGAAGTACCCAAGCTCACTCAAGGAACCAGACAAGCCAAAGGATTTGGAAGCTCAGACAAGAAGGAAGTACATCTCCTTCAGGTCAGCCAATTTAAAGCAAATGCCCCTCAGCAAGTTTTTTGCCAGCCAGTAAAGCTTCACAAAAACCTCATCCTTGAGCCAGGAGAGCAGACCACCATCGAAATCTTTGCACCACCAGATCCCAGGAACCTTTTCTTCGAACCCAATGAAGAAATCTGAAATCTGCACATAGAAGGATACACATTCTCTGATAAGATGAATCCAGTACACTCTCGAGCAACCAACACAAGCTGGGACAATATCATCTTGCCAAAAGGAACCATTATCAGACACCTTGTGCCTTATCTCAACCAAACACACAGAGAAGTTTATGAATTAAACTTACAGGGAAATGGCAAAAGGTCATAGAAGAAAGGAAAGGCCCCTCTGCGACCCAGGAGAAAGTAAAGCCTTCCACAAACATTGGAGAAGAATTGACCCCTCAGCAATAAAAACAATTGACCAAACTCCTTTATAAATATCAGGACATCTTCACCACAGACTATGGCAATCTGCCATACAACCCATCATACCACCACAGTATAAATACAGGAAATGTAACACCCATCCAACAGAAACCATACAGGATACCCCACCACTTGAAGATATTCGAAAAAGAACACATACAGGAACTCTTAGACAATGGAGTCATCCGACCCTCTATCAGCCCTTGGGCCAGCCCTATACTTATTGTACCAAAGAAAGGAGGATGGAGACTAGTTGTGGACTTCAGTAAACTCAATACAGTAACCGAAAAAGATACATACCCCTTGCCCTGAATTGATGATCTTCTGGACCAGCTACAAAACACAAGATACTTCAGCAGTATGGATCTATTTGCAGGATTCCATGAGATATCAATGGACCCTAAAGATATTCAAAAGACAGCTTTCCTTGCCCTAGAAAAATTGTTTGAGTACCTCCAAATGCCTTTTGGACTCTGCAATGCACTCCCAACCTTCCAGCAAATGATGAACTCAGGAACTCAGTATATGCCCCTCTCATCCACTACTGCCTGATTGTTTATGTGGATGACTCCAACATCTACTCAGCAAATTTCGAAGACCACCTGCAAGACCTTGAAGAGTTTTTCAAACTCACTCAACAAAACCACCTGAGACTCAACTCAAAGAAGTGCTACTTTGGCAAACAGAAGCTTGAATTCCTTGGATTCATAGTTTCTAAAGATGAAATATATGCAGACCTCAAGAAGATCGAAAAAGTCAACAACTTCCCTGTCCCCAAGACCCCAAAGGAAGCCCTATCCTTCCTGATGCTTGCATCTTACTACAGAAGATTTATTAAGGGATTTGCCAAAATCTCTGCCCCAATCTGAACCTTGCTGAAGAAAGGAGTACTGTTCTAATGGAAAGAACCACAAGAAGAAGCCTTCCAAAAACTACAACACTGCCTGACCTCAGCACCAATCCCAGTTCAGCCAGACCTGCAGAAATCTTTCATTCTATACACTGATGCATCCAAGAATGGCCTCGGAGCAATCCTTATACAAGAAGGATCTGACAAACAGCACCATGTGATAGCTTATGCAAGCAGAGCCACCAACAAGCAGCAGACCAACTATGGGAGCACCAAATTAGAATGCCTTGCAGTCATATGGGTGGTCACCTTGTTCAAACATTACCTCATCAGAAGAAAGTTCACCCTGATCACAGACCATGCAGCTCTCAAATGGTTACTGCACCAAAAAGACCCCACTGGAATCCTTGCCCAATGGATCCTTATCCTTCAAGATTATGAAATCAACATCATCTACAAAGCGGGAAGGACTCACAACAATGTTGATGTTCTTTCCCACATGACCCAATGAATCAAAAGAAGGGTGTACCTCAGAACTGCACCCTCAAAGAAGTTCCCAAGACCATTAAGGAGCAAGAAGATCTCATCTGACAAGAACACCAGAAAGCCCACCAAGGACAGACAAATACAGAAGACAAGATCCGAAAAGATTATCAACATTGGCCCCACCTCAGAACACAAGTCCAAGACATCATCCAGAAGTGTGACACCTGCCAGATGTATCAAGGAAAGAAGAACTATCAAGCCCCTCTGCAACTGATTTCCCCACTCACTCACATCTTCCAAAGATAGGGAGTAGATGTAATTGGACCCCTGCCAGTAATACCAAAACGAAACAGATACATCCTAGTATTTGTTGAACATCTGACCAAATGGACCGAAGCATACCCCATGGAGATTGCAGATGCCCTGACCATCATTGGACACCTTCATGACCTCACCCACCAATATGGACCCCCTGAAGAACTCATCTCTGACCAAGGAACTGAATTTGTAAATAACATAATTTCAAGTTATACATGAATTCATGGAATCCACCTGAAAAGAACTACCTCCTACCATCCACAAACCAATAGAATGATTGAAAGAATGAACCAGACCATCAAGAAAGGACTTGCCAAGGTCAATTCTACCAATTGGGATCTCTGCTTATCTGAAATCCTGTGGGAAATCCAAAACACCTCTGCTGCCTCAACCAAACAAAAGCCCTTCGAAATGATGTTTGCCAAGAAGACCAGAACTGCTGACCATGAGAACCTTGGAAAGCTTCTTGAAAAAGGAGATCAGCTGTGAAAAGATACCCAAAACCAGATTATCAAGGCCCAGGAAAGACAAAAGAAGTATTATGACCAAAAGCAGAAGGATCAGAAGATCAAGATTGGAGATCAAGTCCTAGTTTGGAGAAGCATGATTGAGACAAACTTTGCTGCCAAACTGGAACCAAAATGGGAAGGACCATACCTTGTACACAACATCAGAGGAACTAGCACCTATATAAGAAGCATAGATGGACGAATCTTGAGAACTCCAGTTCACATCAACTACCTCAAGATATACCTGCACAAACCATGACTCAGAGGATAGATCAACGCCTCCAGACTCTTATCCTCAGTTCCTTCCAAGCTCTGCCAATTCCCTTACCCCAGTTCCGCCAACTTGAAGGAACTCCAATACAATTGATCCAGAAGCATCAAGAGAACCTCACCATTGCCCAAAGGTTGCTTCAGATCCACTATCTGCAGGCCTTCTACAACATCAGACAACTGTTGACAGACCAACCTTACATCAGGAGCCCAGCCGGAATTACCCTCAGAGAAGCAAGAACTGCCAAATGAATCTATACCCTGTACAAACGAAATGTTGGAGCCCTGGTGCAGTCTCATCTCAGCCTCAATGATATCCACCAGATAAATGAAACCACCTTTCAAAGTATCCTTCAACAACTTGACATCCTATTTCCCAAAGAACAAGAAGAAGAACCAGAATAGAGTGACCCAGATACAGAAGGAGATGATGGTATGGGCATAGATACTGAAGATACTTATGCCTACTGGAATGATGACCAAAGGACAGTCTGGGACAGACCATCTTTTAGTGGGGGCTGATGTGACAAACCACCAAAACGTACCACCTGAATTATTGCCAGATGACACAGACAAGCCAGATGACCTGAACACTTAGCATAGTAATCAGCCCAGCAACCATTGCTGCAGAAAACCTTATAAATAACCAGATAGCTAAAATAGGGAAAATCCCTGACAGTGGCTGTCATCCTGACAGTGGCTGTCACCCTAACAGTGGCTGTCACCTCAAACACACCATAAATAGCAAACCTATAATTAGCCAGATAGCAACCAGGTAGCAACCACAATGTATAAAATACCCCAGAGACAAGAGTGAATAAACCTCAGTTCTGAAAGTTCAAAAAGCAAAATTCAATTGTCTGGTATACTTAGGAGGAGAAACCTGCCAATGAGCCACTGCCAAGAAGTTGTGAGCTACTTTCCACTCTAGTCCACTTTCTGATAGAAAGAAGTTTTTGGTTCGCTTGCCAGATAAGCCTGAAGAAATCCGTCTCTCAAAAGCCAGTCTATAGATACAACTTCACAGTGATTCAGTTCATACAAATGAAGCCAGTCTTTGACATAACTTTGCCAGCCGCCAGTTTAAATCCACTGATCCACCATGTACTGCCAATCCGCCTCATTTAGTCCGCCATTTTATTCAAGTTCCCCGCCAGAAAAGGCTGCCATTTTCAAGAGATCCACCACTTAAGGAATAAGCTGTCCTTTTCAAGTCTGTTTTCAAGAAGTCTGCCACGTTTTCATCTGCCAATCTGCCACATTCCGCTGATCCACCATCTTTGAGTCTGCATTCAAGTCCATGTTTTTGCTTGCCAATCTGCCGCATTTCGTCAATCTGCATTGTTCATCTGCATTATCTGCTTAACTGCATTATTCGAAGAACTGCACTGCTCAAGTAAACTGCATCACTCAAAGAGGACCACCACACTTAATTCGTCCACCAGAATAGGAACCCGATTGCCCATCATGCACTCAGAGAACTCGCACCCTTAAGGAAACTGATCGTCGATTCCCAGAAGAGTCCACTCATTAAGGAAATCTGACAAATTTGCCATACACAAGATCACCTGCGTCACACAAAATCACCTACATACAAGAATACTGCCAAATTAGGAAATTGCATACAGAAAGTCTCCAGTTGTTGAATATTATACCACTAAATACCAGTATCAGCACCAACATCAGTACCAGATCTATATAATACCTGAACATTTTGTTGCTTTTTGACAAAGTAACTGGGGGCTCAAGCCAATCTACATAGCCACCCAATCTTGTAATTTGCCTCCATTAAGCCAGATACATTACAGTAGTTAAGTATATTAGTAGGAATCTCTTATATAGAGGTTTAGACTGAAAATCCTTCTTATGCATATCCTTATAGCTCTTTTGATATTATTGAATATCTGTTCTTGAACAGATAGCTCTGGGTGGCTGCTTGATCTTGCTGTTTGGCAGATTGCAGATATTTTATTTTGTAGTAGGTCTCTTGGTTGTGATTGCTACTTGTGCCTCTTCTTGATGCTCTCTTTTATATCTTCAAAGTCTTCTCCTTTGGTCTAGGGGTAGGATTACCTAATTGTGAGTAGTATATTACTGAGGTCATCATGAGTTATTATAAGTTTGAATAAAGATCATCTTATGATTAAGATGAGTCATAGGTGAGTCATGACTTATGACTAGTGGCTTGCAAAGTATCAGCAGTCTCTAGATTCTTATGTCACCAGTTTCAGAGGTGTTATTACATCTGTCTTTTATAAAACTAGAGCTGTTCTCAATAGTGAGTTATATATATAGGAATGGCAGTATTTTGATTTCTCTAAAGAATAGATAGTTGGTGTATTGGTGGGGACTAGTCATTCTTATATAGAGCAGAGGACCAATTATTAGATTAACTATCTGGGAAAGATTCAAATCCAGCTAGTAGCTTCATTTCAGTATACATACTTTAGTTTACTAGATATTCTACTGATTCTGGAGTTTCAAAGTAAACTTCTGATACTTAAGGTACTAGTTATTGCCATATGTCATCAATAAATCAAAGAAGTCACTACAGGAATCGAATAATGCATTTTGCTCTCCTTGAGTAGTAAGGTCTTATATGGTTGTAGTATATCTTGGTCTTGAGTAGTGCTCCCAAACAAATCAAATCAATTTGAATTAAATCGAATTAAGGGTCATTCAAATTGAATTGAATTGGGAATTTTTCAATTTGAATCAAGTTCAAATCAAATCAAATTTGAATCAAATTAAGAGTCTGATTTGAATCCTATTTTTTGAAATATAATAACTTGATGAATACATATCCAAATTTAATGATCTTTAGCTTATTAGATTCTTCTATATAAGAAGAATTGAACAAACTAAAGATCATTAAATTTGGATATTTATTTATTAAGTTATTAAATTTCAAAAAATAGGATTCAAATCAGACCTCAAATTGAATTAGTCTTCAATTCAATTTGAATCAAATTGAATTAGACCTTTGATTTGATTGCATTGAATCAAGTTTGGGTCAAATTCAATTTAATTCAATTTGTTGGGAGTACTAGTCTTGAGAATGACTCCATCCAGAGTCTTGAGTTGGTAGGTATAGTTCACAAATACTTAATGTATAAAATAAAATTCTTTTCATTTTGGTTTGAGTTTGGTACTCCAGTTTCTCTTTATTATGATTTGGTAAATCAAGACTTATTATCTGATGAGTAGGGGCTCTAAGTTAGCTTTATAGTCATAATACTTCTTTTGTTATTTTTGCATCTTAGTAATAAATCCTTATGCTTGCTAGCATACTTAATATAATTAAGTGATCTTCTTGGTAACTCATTTTGTCAAATTCAGTTGAACTGATTTAGCAGAATCTTGTACTTCTTAGCCATATACCAGATAGAAGAGAGTTTGTTAGATAGTAGTTGTCTTTGAAATATGGATACTAAGCAGAATTGCTAGAAGATAGATATCCCAGTTTAGTTGATTTTAGGTTCTACTAAGACCTTACTTGATGGTCTGGTTTATTCACTCAGTATGTCTATTTGCCTATAGGTGGTAGGCTGTTATTGACTATAGCTTGATCTTGAAGTTATTTGCAAAGATCTTGATAGCTTTATTGACAAACTCTTGGTTTTAGTTGATAATGATTTTCTAGGGGACACTATGGCAGTTGAAAATTTTATTATACAGGATCCCAATGATTATCTGAGCATTGGCAGTCTTTATGGCAAAGACTTTAGGCCATTTCATTAGATAGTCTTCAATAGTAAATATAGTATTTTTCTTAATAAATTACTAGTAGAGATCTAATGATATCAATTCCTAGTCTCTAAAAGACTCCTACTAGTGCTGGAATCAGCATTAATGATACTTTGTCAGTTGGCTTTTATCAGTATCTTTGGCAAGTATCATATTGTTGAATATAAGTTAAGATTTATTTTCTCATCTTAGGCTATCAGTATTACTTCTTAATTATAGCAATAGGAGCTCCAATTTCTTGGTATATATTCTAATCATAGTTGGTTGTGAGTATCTTTAATATTTCATCTTCTCTTAGAGCTTAGGTATATTGGTCTCTTTCTACTCTCCAAAGTTCACTATCACTTTCTTGAAATTTCTTAAAGTTCTTTTGAATAAATAACTTATGAGCCAGCTGAATTCCATTTCTTGAAACCCCTATAATATAGGCTCCAAGTAAGGGTAAGATGCAATTCTTGGTTCATTTAGGTAAGTGAAAAACAGCCTTCTCTCATAAGAGCTCCTTTCCTTTTTGTTGAGTTTATGGGATTCTTGACAGAGTGTCCACATTGAAATCTTATAAATAATAGTAAACTAGTATTCTTGCAGAAATATGATCTATCTGATAAAGATTCCTAAGAGCTCTGGTTTATTAAATAACTATTGCAGGGCTTGATGGTCTATAATAAGGACAAATCTCTTTCTCAAAAAATAGTATCTAAAGTAGTCAACTGTCTATACTACTACAAGACATTCCAGCTTGATGGCTCTATAGTTGGCTTATGTCTCATTTATAGCCTTACTAGCATATTCAATAATATACTCCTTATTCTGATCATCTTGCTGAGACAGAATTGATTCAAGTTTAAGAGCAGAGACATCAGTTGCCAAGATGAATGGTTTGTCAAAGTTTGGTCACACTAGAACAGAAGCTTCAGTGAGGGCCTTCTTGAGTAGATCAAATAATTTTTGTTGGTCTTTCTTTTAGTAAAATGGTTGATCCTTCTTGGAGATGTCTCATAGTAGTGCTGCTTTGTCTAAAAATCTTGAGATGAATCACTGGTAGTAAGATATCAATATGAGGAAGGATAGGGTCTCTTTTGCTAAGGTTGGAGTTTGATAGTTCTTGACTTTCTCTATCTTGTACAGGTCAGCACGAGTTCCTTGAGCTGAAACAATATATCTCAGATATTTGACTTAGTGTTTTCCAAAGAAGTACTTCTTAGTATTGAGTCTGAGTCCTGAGCTTTGGATAGTATCAAATACTTCATAGAGGTCTTGTAAGTATTGCTCAAATGTCTCAGAGTAGATAATTATATCATCTATATAGACTAGCACATTTTTTCCAATAAGGTCCTGGTAGATATAGTTTATAATTCATTAGAATGAGGCAGGTGCATTGCAGAGTCCAAAGGACATTCTAAGGTATTTATACTGTTCTTGTCTAGTGATGAAGACTGTTTTGCAGATATCTTTCTTAGTGATAGATATTACTTGCAATTCTTGAAACTAGTCCATAGTGGTTATATACTTGACTTTTCCAAGAATATTGAGAAGATCATCTATTCTTAACAATAGGTAGACATCTTCTGTGGTGACTTTGTTGAGCTTTCTGAAATCTACAACTAATCTCTATTCTCTTTTCTTTAGCATAATGATTGCTAGTGAAGCTCAGGAGCTTAATGAGGGTCTGAACTTTATTTTATAGCATTTCTTCTATATATTTTTATTCAAACTCAATCAGATGGTGTGGTGTTTGATAGGGACATTGTTGGATAGGTTTTGCATCTCCAGTATATATATGGTATTCTCTATATTAATATGGTGAGAAGTTATTATATATAGTGGTAAATATATCTTTATATTTTTCTATCAACTTCTATATCTATTATTACTAATCCTTTGAGTCTTTCTCTCTGATACTATCAGTCTCACTAGAGAGAGCTTGCTGTTTTCCAAAAACTCAAAGACTTCTTTCTTATAGGTATCTATCAGTGGTTAAAAATATCTCAGTATTATTTCTTTAGGGATGGTTACCACTTCAAAGTCTAGATTCTTGATGAGAATGTGGATTGGTAACATTTGGTCATAAATTTATTCTTTAACTAAGAGGAGATGATATCTCTCTTTAAGCTCCAGAGATAGTTCAAATATTAGATTATCAGCTTTTACTAGCAGGAGTATATCAAGACTCCTTTATTGATAAGGTTGCAGAATAATATCTTCTCTTACTTAAATGAGGTAGTAGATATTAAGTCTCATCTATCTGAATTGAGCTACTCTTGCTAAGTAGATCTCAATGGGTGGTATCTGAGAGTTTTTATTGATGCTTCTAAAGCCTCCTTATCCTCTCTTGGTGCTGTCCAGTTACTTTACTTCTTGAATAGTTGGCTGTGGTATCTTAATGAATAGGATTTGGCAGATAGCTTCCATAGGGTTAAGGATTTGGTGATTCCTACTATTTTACAGATAATGATCTTCAGAAAATCTCAATAGTCCTGATTAATGACTTCTCCTTCTACTGTGATTCCTTTGGCTACCAAGGATGATCTTGATGCTAGCTAATCATAGAGTCCTAATAGTATAGCAAGTGCAATCTGGAGGTCAAAGGTCCTAGTACTTCTAGATTGAATTAATGCTTAGTAGGGGAGATAGAGGTTATATCTGATTGATCCTTTTGTTTATACAAGAGAAGGCTATGCTTAGGGTGAAAGCAGCTTAACTTGATGACTGACTGGGTTTTGAGGAATAGTACTCTAGTAATTGCTATTGTGAATAAGAACTCTATTTGCTCTGGTTTGAAGAATAGTCAGTGGGCTCCTATTTTTGGATTTCTTATATAGTTAAATTCAGTTTTTCCAAAAGGGTCCAGGGCTTCTATGAGGATGAAGGTAAGATTGACTTCTTATTTACCTTTATGTATATTACAATACTAATGAATAATGGCCAGAATTTTCAATGATAGTATGGCATGCATTTTGTATAACTATAAGCTTCAAGTATAGCTCAATATGCTACT
The DNA here is from genome assembly GCA_003951145.1 of Jimgerdemannia lactiflua. Taxonomy (NCBI): domain Eukaryota; kingdom Fungi; phylum Mucoromycota; class Endogonomycetes; order Endogonales; family Endogonaceae; genus Jimgerdemannia; species Jimgerdemannia lactiflua. The sequence goes on along the minus strand of RQIL01041747.1, from coordinate 4,600 downwards.
TGGTAAAGCATAGTCTCCAAATTATAAGAATTAAATATATCATTCACATCTTTATTAAGTCTGAGGTCACATAATAATCATTTGAAATATTGTCAAAAGGGTGGGTATAAGTATTCAAGTTGATGGCAAGAATTCAGATCAATAACAGACCTTCAGGTTGATGGCTCAATTATTCAGTGGTCGATGGGTAATGGAATTCTTATCAATCATGCTCAAAGGATATTTCTGGTAGGTATTCTATTATTCTTAGTGGGTAGGTCAATTAAATATGATGGCAATCAGGATTCAAATATGGGTGGTCTGATAATTATTAATCAATATAGTGAGACAATTTAAGTGGTCTAGGCAGGTTGATTAAATATGCATAGAGATTGGGCAGTCAATCATTAATTATGGAGCAGCAGCAATCTTTATATCTTGATCTTGAATAAGCAGTCTGAGTTTAACATGCATAAGAACTTGTATGTGCAGTTTGTAACAGTTCTCAGAAATCATTTGTATTGATGGCTGTTGATTGCTTATGTCTTATGTTTAATTATCTTACTAACTTGAGGGCAGGTGGGTCAATTAAATATGGTGGCAATTTCTTAATAGCAGTCTTAAATAAGAGTTATTCTTGGCTCTTAGAGTCTTTTCCCAAAGTTCTCACACTTGAAATTAAGTTGGTTTATCTTACACTAGACTTCTGCATCATTCAGATAAAAGTCAATTGACTGAGAGTTTATTCACTGCAGTTTGAGGGATATTTATACAGAGTTGTGCACAGATTTTGCTAAGTATATAGCTAAGTAATTAGTAAATCCCTACTCTTGAATTAGTATAGATTTGGAAGTCAAGTGACTAACTAGTAGAATAAGGCTAATTCTTTATTTGTGACAAATTTGGCTAGTTAAAGTACAATCATTATTTGTGCAACTAACTAATTAGATCAAATTGGCTAATAGAACTATCACTGTTTAACCTGAAGTTTAGTGTGACTGAGATTATATCATCCTTCTCCTCATCCTCATTTTCTTCAGAGTGTCCAGCCAAATCATTTTCTCCAACTTCCACAGTTAAGCTGAGGTCAGTTAGGAGTTCTAGGAGTGGTGAAAAAGTGCTTTCAGAGTTTGTCAAAAGGTTGTTGAGGTCTTCTTCCTGCAAAATAAATAGAGTACTGCTATTTTCTAAGCCTTGGTCTTGAGAAGTGATGTCAGCAGTGATGATGTCACCATTAATGATATGTATTATCATTAGTAAAAGGTATGAAGTAATCTTGCCACTCTTCTTAAGGCCTCCAGTCTATAGTATTTTTATCTATAAAATAGAAAACATCTGTAGAGTTCTGAGGGGTATGGACTCTCAGAAGAGGGCCTTGAAATAGAGCAATCAAACCATAGATGAACTAGTCTGGGTTGTCTTCTGGGAGGAGATTCTAAAGGTCTTGTACTTCTTCACTCTTGACCAGAATGATAGATTGGATTTCTTCTGCTACTATTTCCTCCAGATAGTCCACTTGGTAGCTTAATAGTTCTTGAATATCAGAGGTCTTGATATATTACAGATTTGGAATAGTCTAGAGCACATGTCTGAAGATCTGATGGATTCTCTTGACTAATTGCTACTCATACCTATCTATGTATATGGTATCTGCAAATTTTTAGGAGCTAGCTTGTGAGAATTCTTGATGGAGGTGATGTCCCATCTTATATTTTTACCATATAAAGAGACATTCAGTAGCTATAAAGATTCTTATCTCTATTTCATAGAGGTTCAGAGTATAATGATAGGGGTTTCTTATATATAGATTCAGACTGAGAATCCTTTTAGTATATATCCTTATAGCTCTTCTAATATCATTGAATATCTGTTCTTAAATAGATGGCCTAGAGTAGCTCCTTGACCTTGCTGTCTGGCAGATGGCAGGCATTTTGTTTTGTGGTAAGTCTTCTTGATTGTGGTTGATGTTGTATCTCTTCTTAATGCTCTCTTTTATATCTTCAAAGTCTTCTTCTTTGATCCAAGAGTAGGATTACCTGATTGTGAGTAGTATACTACTAAGGTCATCATGAGTCCTTATGAGTTTAGATAAGATCATCTTATAATTAAGATGAGTTACAAGTGAGTTATGACTTATGGCTAGTGCTCCCAAACAAATCAAATCAATTCAAATTGAATCGAATTGAGGGTCATTCAAATCGAATCAAATTGGGGATTTTTCAATTCGAATTGAGTTCAAATCAAATCAAATTCAAATTGAATTGAGGGTCCAATTTGAATCCTATTTTTCAAAATGTAATAACTTGACGAATACACATTCAAATTTAATGATCTTTAGCTTGTTAGATTCCCCTATATAAGAGGAATTTAACAAGCTAAAGATCATTGAATTTGGATGTGTATTCGTCGAGTTATTTAATTTCCAAAAATAGAGTTCGAATGGACTTCGAATTGAATTGGACCTCAATTCAAATTGATTTGAATTGAATTAGGCCTCAATTTGATTCAAAGTTTTCAAATCAAATCGAATTTAGGTCCAATTCAATTCAATTTGATTCATTGAGAGCACTACTTATGGCTGGCAGCTTGCAAAATATCAGCAGTCTTCAGATTCTGATATTACTGGATTTAGAGACATTATTATAATATATTCTGGCTGTGATAGATCTCTAAGTAATATGTTTTCTACTACTTTTGATATATTTACAAGTTGTAGACTTGGAGATTGATCTTCTGATGATAGATTTCATAGTACTGGTTTCTATAATCTGAGAATAAATGGTATTCAAATCTTAAGATAACTATATCTCTTTCTATCCAAATACTTTATAGTCTGATATTTCTTCTTCTATAGTGATAGAAATTGGTACTATATTAAAGATTTCAATAGTATTGGTCTCTAGGTTAAATATTAGATCTTATGAGCTGAAATATTATATTGATTTTGAGAAATAAAATCTGCTGACTGAGATGGTACAGAATTTTGAAATCTTAGTTGAGTCTCCAAATATAATATATCTGGCTCAATAGAGGCAAATTATAAGATTGGACAGCTTTGGTATCAATATATATTAACTTGAGCCCCTAAGTTCTTTGTTAAAAGTAATAAAATATTCAGGTTTATTTAGTAGTATAAATCTAATCTGGAGACTTAGGTATACTTCTAGCAGTTCTTATCTTGATTTGGCAATATTCTGACTAAATAGAGATATTTGTGTTGAGTTTCTAATTTCTATATATGTATCTCAATATGATTGTGGTATAGTAATATGATATATATTATCAATCTGATATATAAAAGCATGCAACTTACTTAATTAATAAATAATCAATTCTTCTTTTTTTTCCTCAAATACACAACAAATATTATGAGCTCCACTTGCAAAAGTGGATAATATATAATAACAAAGATATCTTTTTAACATATACTATACTATATATGAAGAAGATATCAAACCCAGATAGCCTAAGTATGCCAAATAAAAGCCTACCAAGTAATATAAGTAGAATAGATATTAGTATGGCTCCCATTCTGATGGTGGCAGTAATAATGGTAAAAAGGATAATTCTTATCTTTGATAGTAAGGACTATATATACTATATAGATATACTATATGAAGAATTTCCTAAAAAAATATAGTTTGGAAGACTATTGGAAGCCACAGATACAAATAATAGAATATGATATTATAAAGAATTACAGAGTACTAAGAAAGATTATATTTACTCTTTCAAAGACACAAATGAACTCATTATTAATGCTATGATAGTAAATGAAGTCTGGAAGATCATTACTAACAAGTATCTATATTAAACAGATTCTACTTAAATGTACAACTATTTAATCTTTAAATGAAGTCTAAGAAGAGTATTCAGGACTATACTAATTATATTGACAATCTGACAAATCAGGTGAATTCTCTTTCTATGCTAGCAGATCTTATTAAGAATAAAGATAAGGTTCTGACCCTTATATATAGTCTTCTCAAGGTATACAATATGATTATTGCTACTATGTGAGAATTCAGTAAATTATTAGACTATAAGTATATTATCATAAGTCTTTAAAATGAAGAATCAAGATAAGGCAATGATGATGGTATTAATGAAGATTATGATGAAAAAGTATTCTATAAAGTATATATATGAGCTAAAGACAAATAAGATAAAGAACAATAGTAGAGCCAATAGCATAATAGTTAATATAATAGTCAATAAGCTAAATTTAATAGTAAATATTTCTACTGCAATAAGCCTGGACATCATGTGCAAAATTATATCTATAAAAAAAGAAAAAGAGTGAGCAATGTAGATAGGTGAATATCATGGATTTTAATAATAATAAAGGCAATAGAAGTGATAGAGGTCTGTTCTTTATAGAAGTAGCAATCTACTCATATATAGAAGTAAATTTAGGAAATACTTTTATACTAATAGAAAAATATTAATATAAGTATCAGTACTAATATATATAAGCTATATCTAGCAGTACTAATATATGCAGTAAAGAGATCAGGCTTATGGATTCTGGTATAACATAATATATAATGAGTGGTTCTTTATATATAAATAGTTCAAGTATCTCATATCTATTAAATTAAGTAATAATAATATTATCTAC
>RQIL01041746.1:0-15909 GCA_003951145.1 Jimgerdemannia lactiflua | reverse complement strand
CCAGGGGTCATGGGCCTCCTGTGTTCCTTATTCCCCCCTTCATCTCCAGTGACCTCACCCTCAACTCCACTGTGGTGTGTTCCCTCCACTCCCACCACCAGCCCTCCAAGCGCGACATCCGGGACACCAAAACTCACCTGCTGTGCCCCCTTCATCACCACATCCTCTCTTTCTGTCTCACGCCCCAGGGTACCATGTGAGGACACCCCTGTTCCTGGCTGGTCCTCCTCCTCCTCATCTAGGTCAATGAAGAACTCTGGTTCATCCTTGCCAATGATCTTCTTCTGCTGAGGGGCGTGCTGTGATGCCTCAAGCCCCCCAGGACTACCAGTGAACCCCGGCGGGGGCACCATCCCTATACCTGCCTTCTCCTTAAGGCTCGCCAGTAGGTCCCTCTGCATCTGCCTCCCCTGCTCCCTCTCCCATGCCTTCTTATCCACTCGCACCTTCCTGCCATTTATCTCCTCCACTACTGTCGTATCCTTAAAGGCCTCCCAGGCCTTCGCCCTCTGCTCCACCACCCCTTCTAGTTCCCACAAGGCCGTCAAGAGGTCTTCTTCCTCTTCCTCCATCCCTCTCACCCTCGATACCTTGCACTTGACCGGGCCCCACTTTATGGCCCCTGGCCAATCCCTCGCTTTTCCTGTCGCCTCTCTTCCGGCCATTCTCAGTCTCACCTCCACATCTCCTGTCCTGAATGTCATCCCCTCCCACATCTGAAATCCGATATCCACAACATCTCCGTACTCCTTCATCACCCCACTGATCCTGCTCCTAGTCTCCTCCACTGATACCGTAGGGACCCCCTTGACCACCAAGTGCACCACCCTTGGGTCCCAGTGCAAGCACCTTGACATCGGCACTACCACCTCACCCACCGTGATTCCTTTCGCCAGAGCCTCCACCAGGTGCTTCTCCTCAACAAATCCAACCTCAACTCCCTCCAGTCCTTTCAGGAACTTCACTGATGCCACATCTACCAGCTGCTTCCCCAGGAGTCCCAAAACCATCTTTGCCGTCACTGCCAGGCCCCGGAAGCTCACTGTGACTGTGAATTCGGAGATCGACTTCTTGAGTAACGGTGCCACCACCAGGCCCGTCACACCATCTGAGAGATCGCCCTTGTGCACCGGCCCTGATCCCCTCTGGCTCCCCTTGTCACCATCAGCAGTCACATCTGGATTTTTTTCCAGATTAGCCATCACCCCTCCATCAGCAGTCCCACCTACTCCGCCAGTCACACCTCCCCCAGCCCCCACCTTCTCTCCTCCAGAGAGTGCACCTCCAGCACTTCCCGACTTCCCCTTCCCCTTCCCCACTGTCTTCCATTCCTCAGCTCCTCCTCCTCCTCCTCCACCCTTGACCGCTGCTGCGAAGCTCACCGCTCCACCACCGCCAGCCCTCTTGCTCGACTCCTGCCCCCCTCCCACTCCTCCACCAGTCGACAGTCCAAAGTACCCTGGCCCCAGCCCTATCCCTCCCTTGCCATACTGCCATTTGAAGGCTGACCCATCTCCCACACCAGTACGCTTGCCCGTGCCTTGCTTGGTTGCCATCGCCTTAAGAGCTTTCTCAATAAAATGATGAAAAGTGTGTCAAAAGTGTGTGTGGGAATTTGTGTAATGTGAATGTTACCAGAGAGAGATGCTGTCTACCACCGGCTTTCTGATATACTTGTCAGATGAGATCTTCTTGCTTCTTAATGGTCATGGGAATTTCTTTGAAACTGCAGTTCTGAGGTATACATTTTCTTTAGTTTATTGGATTATATAGAAAAGAATATCAACATTTTTATGAGTTCTTCCCACTTTGTGGATAATGTTGATTTCATAATATTAGAGAATAAGGATTCATCAGACAAGAATTCCAGTGGAGTCTTTTCAGTATAGTAGCTATTTGAGAGCTGTATAGTCTGTAATTAGGGTAAAATTTCTTCTAATAAGATAATGTTTGAACAGAGTAACTATCCATATAACAGCAAGACATTTCAATTTGGCACTCCCATAGTTGGTCTGCTGCTTGTTGGTAGCTCTGCTTGTATAAGCTATTATATAGTGCTGTTTGTCAGATCCTTCTTATACAAGGATTGCTCTAAGGCTGTTCTTGAATACATCAGTATATAGAATGAAAGGTTTCTGCAGATCTGGTCAGCCTAGGAATGGTGCTGAGGTCAGGCAGTATTGTAATTTTTAGAAGGCTTCTTTTTGTGGTTCTTTCTATTAGAATAGTACTCCTTTCTTTAGCAGGGTTTGGATAGGGGCAGAGATTTTGGCAAATCTCTTAATAAATCTTCTGTAGTAAGATACAAATATCAAGAAGGATAGAGCTTCCTTCAGTATCTTGGGAATAGAGAAGTTGTTGACATTTTCTATATTCTTGGAGTCTGCATATATTCCATCTTTAGAAACTACAAATCTAAGGAATTTGAGTTTCTGTTTGCCAAAGTAGCTCTTCTTTAAGTTGAGTCTCAGATGGTTTTGTTAGGTGAGTATGAAAAACTCTTCAAGGTCTTGCAGGTGGTCTTTGAAATTTACTAAGTAGATGTTGGAATTACCCATATAGACAATTAGACAGTAGTGGATAAGAGGGGCATATACTGAGTTCATCATTTGCTGAAAGGTTGGGGGGTACATTGCAGAGTCCAAAGAGTATTTAGAGATATTCAAACAGTTTTCTTAAAACAAGGAAAGCTGTCTTTTAAGAGTCTTTGGGATCCATGAGTATCTCATGGAATTCTGAAAATAGATAAATATTGCTGAAGTATCTTGCATTTTGTAGTTAGTCCAGAAGGTCATCAATTTGGGGCAATGGGTATGCATCTTATTTAGTTACCATGTTGAGTTTCCTGAAGTCTACAATAAGTCTCCATCTTTCTTTCTTTAGTACTATAAGTATAGAGCTAGCCTAAGGGCTGGTAGAGGGTCAGATAACTCTATTGTCTAAGAGTTTCTATATGTGTTCTTTCTCAAATATTTTCAAGTAGTAGGGTATCCTGTATGGGTTCTGTCAGATAGATGTTGCATTTCCTGTATTTATACTATAGTGGTATGATTGGTTGTATGGCAGGTTGCTATAGTCTATAGTGAAGATATTCTGATATTTATGAAGGAGTTTGGTCAACTATTGTTGCTGCCAAGGTGTCAATTCTTCTCTAATATTTGTGAAAGGCTTCAATTTCTCCTGGGTTGCTGAGGGGCTTTTCCTTTTTTCTGTGACCTTTTGCTATTTCCCTGTAAGTTTAATTTATAAACTTCTCTATATATTCAATTGAGGTAAAATACCAGGTACCCAATAATGGTTCCTTTTGGCAAGATGATGTTTTCCTAGCTTGTATTGGTTGCTCAGAAGTGTACTGGATTTATCTTGTCAGAGAATATATATTGTAATGTACATAATTAATGATATCAGAATATGGAGTACCAGTAACTACTAAGATCAGATGATATATAGCATGATAATCAAATGAACAACCTAATATATCAAATGACCCTCCCAAAAGGAGCAATGATAACTGAGCCAAAATGAAAGAACACATTACTTAAAGGACCTAGCCCCAACCTCAGGAATCAGCACCAAAGAATGAAGGACCCCTCCTACAATGTCTCCCACTTGCTGCTCCAACAGACCTCCTGCCACTCTGCTCCTTTGCCTAGCCTAAAGACCCTGGTCTTTGAAGCTATTAAGAAGGCTATTTAGCACCCTGATACCTCTGAATATTTGAACTTCTACACTGAGGATCTTGGGCATTTCATAAATTACTAGGACATAATGACCCAATAGCTCAAAGATACCACCAAATGGATGACTCTTTAGTATGACTATGAAATCAGACACCATCTTTGCAATAAAATCCAAGAAGATGACTGGGAAGACCATGTTACTGAATTGTTAACTACCAGCCAACTGATCAAGAGAGCCCTCCACACTCATCAGATATTCCATCACATTTCCTGGGCCATAGCACATCTGCAAGGAGTACCATTGGAAACCTCACCTGCCTAACAGTCAAGAAAGCTAATTGGATAGATGCTGAAGTAGCTAATTATATTACTAGCAACCAGGTTGCCATAGGAAGTCAACAAACCAAACCCACTCTGCCTGGTCTCCACACTACCCCCCTCCAAGACAACTATCAAGGTCATCTTATGAGCCTTATGGAAATATTCAAAGGACTGTCCATTACCATCGAAGCACTCATTAGAGCTACCCCAACTACACACCATCCTATCAGCCTTACAATACATTATATTATTTGGAAGCTGAATTAAGAAGAAGCTCAAGAAGTCCCTGTCTTCAAAGAGGAGGTCCAAGAACAAGACCCCACTCCTGAAACAGCTCCCTCTGATACTGAAACCAACAAGTCCTCAGAAGAAGAAAAAGAAGAGCAACAGAGAGTTTATCAGTCCTCTGTCTGCATCCAAGCTGTGCAAGGATTGGAGAGCATAGTTGAAAATAATTGGCCACCATTTTACCCCCTCACTACTTGGCCAGTGCTTCCTCCTTTTGAAGAACAGAATAATGAAGTCACATCTCAGCAAGATGATTTGTTTGCCACTGATGAGGGGTACTATATCATTTAAAGCTGACAAATGTCCTTATACAAAATTTGGCCAGCCTACCTTTTTGTCAGCAACCCTCGCATCCATATTCAGAGTAAACATCCATTGCATCCATATCCAGTGCAAGTACCCATTGCACCTGCATTTAGTGATACCACCCTTCATATCTGTATCCAGTATAAACATTCACCATGTCCATATCTAGTATAGCAAACTCTCTTTACAGCCTGTAGTCATATCTTAGCCACCTTATAGCTAACAAACTTATATAAAATACCCTGAAGAAAACCTCAGTCAGATCAAGAGTTTTAAAAAAGAAACCACTGTCTTCAAGAGAACTGAAATTCTGAGAGCAAGATAACAACCTGGAGCATCAAAGCTTGGAAGTTTGAGTTAAGAATTTCTCTTACCACAACCACTGCCACTTAAGGAAACTGAACTGCCATTTGAGAATCAAGATACTGAGTCCATTGGTTTAACCACCAACTTAAGTTCTGAAAGACAAAAGAAGTCAAGTGTAAGAACTTTGGGAAAGACTTAAGGAAACTGCCCTGCTTAGTTCAAGAACTGCCACTAGGGAATTCACTGCCATGGACTACTGCAAACTTCAAGTCAGTCAAGTTACTTTCACTGCCAAGTTAAGGAAACCATCACTGAAACCCTGTCAGCCCAATGATCATGCATTCTGACCTCCATTCAAGATTCAAGATCTGTATATTCAAGTATTAAGACCCCAGTCCCCACACAAGATACTTAGCTTAGGGAAGCCCCAAACAACCATCAACTGCCATTCACCTTTCCTTAAGTCAATAAGTCAGATAAATGAGTGAGCTATCGACCTCTGTTTACTTTACCCACTGCACCATGAAGAGAATTACTGACCAATTGACTGATCATCATGCACAATAATCAACCTGTACATCAAGCCTATGAGACCCAAGTATTCATCACTAGGAATACTCTCCAAGTATGATTGAGCCATCGACTACTAAACATTAGAGCCATTGACTATTGATCCATTTCAATGAACATTTCGAACAACCTGATCACATGACAATCCACTTGGAGATCCCTTTTCATCTCAATATACATATCAGCATGCTTCACCAAGTGGCATATTGAGCCATACTTAAAGCATATAGTTATATATCATATACCACAATATCCTTCCATATGTAGATTTCAGATTTCTTCATTTGGTTTAAAGAAAAGGTTCCTGGGGTCCAGTGGTGCAAAGATTTCCATAGTGGTCTGCTCTTCTGGCTCAAGGATGAGGTTTTTGTAAAGTTTTACTGGCTGGCAGAAAACTTACTAAGGTGTATTTGCTTTAAATCGATTGATCTAAAGGAGATGTACTTTCTTCTTATCTGAGCTTCCAAATCATTTGGTTTATCTGGCACCTTGAGTGAGCTTGGGTACTTTCTGTAGCTGAGGAGTCTTGTATTAATAGAAGACTGCTTGTGTGATTTTGTCTCCTTTGTTGATCCAAATCTATCCACTGCTTCTATTTTTTAAGATGACCTTGATTTTATCTATATATTCTGGATTAATAGTTCTTCCTTCAGTAGAGACTCCTTTAAGGGCTAGCCCAGACCTTGAGGTTAGCTGAATATAAGTTTCTTTTGGTAGCTGCATAGCAATACTAGTTCTGATGAGCTTTGTACTTTCAGGGCCTATGACTGTATGAATAAGACTACTAAAGTTATAGTCAACATCTTCTTGGTATACTTTATTGGGTGAAATTGCATTGGGGTGAAGTAGGGTGAACTGTACAATATCTTTATCAAGTATAGGCTATCTATGGACTGAGGCTCCTGTGGCTTCAGATCTCTAACATCTGATGTCTAGGTAAGGCCATTTTGCTCCAGTAGAGGGGTTTTGAAGATAATTGATTCCTCTTTTTCCAGTGGGGTCCAGGGCTTCCATGAAATTGATAGTATTATTTATCTATTCTTGGTGAGTTGTATGGTGAATAAGAGTTAGAATATCTTCTCCTAGAGCATATATTTTGAAGATCTTCTTTGCAGACTTCTTTTTCTCTTTTCAAATTTGAGCTCTATCATCTTCTCTCTTAAGTGTGTGTACAATCACATCCTTGCTGAGATGGATCTTTTCATGTTGATAAGGCCAGCACCTGAAGTGCTTTTCATGATGACAATATCCTATAGCTTGGAAGTATTTCTTTCTTTCTTTGATTTCTCCTAGCTTTGAGAATCTATATCCATTTGCATCATACTTGGGTGGGAGAGTAGAGAGGGGCTTTACTCCAGTTTAAGTAAATAATCCTACTTCATTTCTTCTCTTTGCAAGTATAGTGACAGATTCTTGGAATGAGGTTCCTTCTGCAATGATTTTCAGAGATTTTGGTTTAAAGAGCTGGCTTGATTATTGATCCAAAATATGACATTGATAGCAGTAGTTTCTTAGTAAGTGGAAAACAACTTGATGAGGACATCTGCCCATTTGGAAGGCTTTTCCTTAATTGGTTTCAGGTCTTGGGATAACTGGTTGTGAACTAGGTCCAGCTTCTTCTTCACTCCAGTGGGTATTATTATCTTCTTGTAGTATCCAATTCAGATCATCCTATGTAACAATTGCAGGCAGCTCTTCATTTTCAGAAATGCCATCATTCTCTTCCTCTGGTGGTTGGTTCCAAATTGCTTATATGTACTTCTGCTGCTTCAATTTCAGGATTGGGCATGACTTGTGTATAGCATTTTGGCTGGGTATTGTGAAGACATCTCTTCTTTCTTCTTCTGCATTCAGAACATATAGTGCTAGGATCGTTTCGGATTCCCACATGTCTGGATGAGTGTTTTTCACATTTCTGTCTTTGGAGACATTTGGTACATCCTCTGGCTTCTCCAGCAATATGTAGCTCTTATAATGATAGAGATAGTATCTTGTACCCACATTATCTTCTGGTCTGTCTTCTGCCATGTTGATTCAAGGCCTCAGTCTGGGGTCATTGATATTTTTGGAGTCCTCCTCTTCTTCTTCTGTAGTTGATTCTTTACTGCTGGCATATTCTTCTTAAATAGCCACCTTCTTCTTCTTCTTTAATAGCTTGAAACTGATGACCTTAACTCAGTACTTCTTTTCTCTATAGTTAAACTTGAGCACTTATTGACCAAGGTTGACATCTGCATTCATCTCCTTCATCCAATTGGTACCAAGGATCATGTCATAGATAATAGCTTGAATCACTACTGCCTTTAGAAAGGCAAACTGAATATGTTCAAGTATTATAGTGATGTTTCAGACTTCTCCCAGAGACTGAGTTCAAGCTCCATCTGCTACTATTATACTGAGGCTAGAGAGTCTATCAATAGGCCATTGAATGCTGTCCAATAATTTCTTGGCAATGATATATATAGCTACTCTTGTATCAATGAGGATTTTTGCCTTTGGCCTCCAATTTCTCTATATAGATAGGTGCTGACATGTCTTTCTGCAGCTTATACTACTATGATTGCGGGTTCTTCTTGTGGAATGGAAACTCTTCCTATATAGGCTGGTAGTTTACAGTAATTTGTTCCTTACTCAAGTAAGTTAGTTGTAGGAACTGCATGAGTGGTATCTCCATCTTGGCTTCTTGGATCTTCTTTCAAGCTTCATTGTAGATGTCCCAAGACATGGTCTTTTGGATGTATTTCTTTCGGAACTTTGGGGTCTTTGTTCTTAATTCTGATTCTTCTCCCATCTCCTCATCAGCAGATTCTGATTAGAAATCTTCTCCATTAATAATGACTCCAGAGATAAAGAGTGAAGGAGAATGAGGAGGTGTATCAATCTGTTCTTCTTCATCTTTATCTTGAATGATTCTTCTGCTTGCTCTTTTGGGTAGTTTTCCTACTGCTTGGAGGCAGCCTACTGCTCTCTTTCTTTTTTCTGCAAGATAAACTATTTCTCTATATTTTTCCTTGATTGGGTATAAGTCTAGATCACTGTATTCATTACTATTACTCTACTTATAGTTTTCTACTGGATGAGCTTCTGTCCTTTTGTTGTGAGTATCCTTTCAATTTGGTGGTTCAGAATTTCTTAAGCTGCCTTAGTTGTTGCATTCAGAGGCATAATGTTCTTGCAATTCACACTTGTAGCATTGGACTTCTGCTCTATCTCTTGCTGTATAATTTCAGTACTTATAGGATATATAATTCCTCTGGTAATTCCAATTTTCATGAGGGGGATAGTTTGGTTAGAAATTCCGATTTTCACATAGAGGATATCTTGGCTAATAATTCTGATTTTCACATATAGTGAGCTTTTCAATTTGTCCAACCAGTCTGTCTACTTTTGAATTGAAGTCTTAAATCTCATTCTTGTTCTTCTTCCATTCTTTGGTAGGCTTTTCTCCCCTTGTTTCTCCTTGGAGAATTTCTTGCAGAGTCTTGGCCAGGAGGTCCTTTTTGTCTTCTTTTCTATTATCAGTCCAGGTAGTTTCTTGCTTGACATCAAAGTATCCTTGAGCTGCATCTACTTACTCTTCAGGCATTCTAATGCTCAGGGTTTGGACATGTTGAGTAATGTTGGGTGAGATTCCATTCATAAAGATCATTGGGCTGATGGTGTCTTGATTGGCAGTATTGTATTTGGCAGTATGCATTCTGTTCTGAATTTTAGTAAAGAAGGCTCATGGGGATTATTCAGGGTTCATCTTCATTCCCATGATGGATTTTTGTGCATTATGGTGAATTTCATTTCCTGTATACTTCTTAATGATCCAGTATTATATAGTCTTGTATTGTTCTTCTTCACAGTTTGCATTTTCTATAGCTTCTTCTAAGTCTGTATTGATATCATTTACAGTTCTGGTGAAGATGCCTTTAGTCAGTTCTCTTAGTTATGCTTTGAAGACATTGATTTGTCTTTTGGTTACCAGGTCTCTCAGAGCTGCTATCCCTTCAATTTTATCTATGAATTCTCTTGGATTCTCTTTTGGGTATCCTGCAAATGTGGATAATGTTGTGCCCATTTCATCATCACTGTTCTCAAACTCTGTTTCGATTTCTGAATCTGATTCTGAGTTGTGGGCTATTGATGGATATATACTTGAAGATGCAAAGGATCTAAGTGATGATGCTCTTCTCAGTACTATTCTGGAGAGTCTTGTAGATAGAACTCTTAAAATTGGAGTTACTGGTCTGAGTAGATTAGAGAAGACTCTTGGAGAGAATCTTTCAAGATAATTGTTGAGATCTTGGATGAGATTGTCAAAGTCTTGATTGATATTATCTACTTTATCTAGTATAAATTCATCAAAATCTCTAGATAGTAGACTTGGTTATTGGGCTATTGATGGTGGATTTTGTACAGTACTGGCTTCTGCAATGTCAGATCCCTCTGATACTGAGTGGTATCCAATTCTAGAGGTAATTATGTCTCTTCCTATCCAAATGCTTTGTAGTGCTGGGATTTCTTCTTCTATAGTAGCTGAAATTGGTACTGTATCAAAGGTTTTAGTAGTACTGGTCTCCAGGTTGAATGTTGGGTTTTTGTAGCTGAAAAGTCACTTAGATTTCGAAAATCTTCTTTGTTGAAATCTTTCCAGTTAAGTCTCCCAAATGTAATATATCTAGTTCCGGCCATCAGGCATCACCTCTTTCCACTACCATTCACGTTACACACACTTTCAAACACACTTTTGAGCAGTTTATAGGAATAACGACTATCAAAATGGCAACGATTCAACCTCCTGGTTGGTGTACTGGGTCAAGACCTGGTGTAGCGTTCCAATGGCAGCAAGGAAAGGAGGGGTATGGGCTGGGAATGGGGTCCTTTGGAAAGGTGAACATTGGAAATGGTGGAGGGAGTGGTCTAGGAGCTGGAGGCAAGGAGAGAGGTGAGGGACCGTTAAGCTTCGCAGCAGCTGTGAAGAGTGGGGCTGGAGGGGGTGGCAAGGAGGGATGGCAGCAAGTTGGAGGTGTGAAGGGGAAGCTTGGAGGCAGTGGAAGTACTGGGCCAAGTGGTGGAGGGCAGAAGACAAGTGGAGGGGAGACTTGCAGAGATGGTGTGACTGCTGATAGGGACATGACTGGAGATCAGGAAAAAAAAAGAGATGTGACTACTGGTCATCCCAAGGGGGCATTGGGGGATTGCTGGTGACACACAAGGGGAATCTGGCTGATGGTGTGATGGGGCTGGTGGTGGCACCATTACTCAAGAAGTCCATTTCGGAATTCGCAGTCATGCTAAGCTTCTGGGGGCTAGCGGTGACAGCTAGGGCAGTACTGGCACTTCTGGGCAAGCAGTTGAGTGAGGTGGCCTCGGTGAAGTTCCTGAAGGGGTTGGAAGGAGTGGAGGTTGGATTTGTCAAGGAGGAACATGTTGTAGTAGTGGTGGCTAAAGGGGTGCGAGTTGGAGAGATTGTTGTCTCAATGGTGAGGTGTCTGTGCTGGGACCCAAGGAGTGGTGTATCTGATTGTCAAGGGGGTCCCAACAGTGTCAATGGAGGAGACAAAGGAGAGAGTTGGAAGGGTTATGCAAGAGTATAGCGAGGTGATCGATATTGGATTCCAAATGTGGGAAGGGACTTCATTCCATATTGGTGATGTGGAGGTACAGCTGAGGGTGGCTGGGAGGGAGGAGACAGGGAAGGGAGGTGATGGGCCCAGAGTGATGAAGTGGGAGCTCATTGAGTGCAAGGTATCTAGGGTCAGGGGCTCAGAGGAGGAGGAGGAAGACCTATTGATGGTGCTCTGGGAGATGGAGAGAGCAGTGGAGCAGAGAGAGAAAGCCTGGCAAGTCTTCAAAATGGCAATGATGGTGGTGGATATCAATGGAAAAAAAATCTGAGTCGACAAGGTGATATGGAAAAGGGCTTAGGGGAAGAAGCAACAGCAGGAGCTCCTCATGAAGCTTGGGGTGAGTGTTAAAGGTGAAGGAATGGGGGCAACTGCAGAGAGGGGTGGGGACAAAGGGGGCCTGGAGGGTTGATGTCCTCTGAGCAGTGTAAGGTGGGTGCAGAAGAGGAGATTTTCTTTACTGACTGGAGGCCAGAGGGAGATGCTGAGGGGAATAAGGAGAATGAGAGGCCGGAGGTTGTGCCTGGTGGTGAAGGGGCAGTGATGGAGGATGTGGTGATGAAAGGTGTGAAGAATGTCTGATTTGGTGTCCCAGAGCTGGTCTTGGGGGGCCAGGTAGTTGGGGTGTCTGGGGAGAGCCTGGTGGATGCTTCGGATGAAAAGTGGGATGAAGAGACCAGTGCAAGCCTGGATGGAGCACAATTGGGGGGGAAGAGGGTGATGACTCCAGGGGGTGAGCATGCTGGAGAGGGGCCCTGGCTGCAAAGGCTGATGACAGAATTAGTGGATGAGGAGCCGGGGGATGTAGACTTTCGACTGCTAAGTGAGAAGGACTGGAGTGATATCTTGTATGGGGTTGGCATGGTTGGGAAGCTGGCGACAATGCACTTAGCGACACTCCTAGAGGATGAGGGGTATGAGGTGGATGCCACTAGGGAGGGAGAGTTGAAAGGAGCAGTATGTAAGGTTGTGGTGGAGGGGTGGAATGCCTGGAATGGATCAGAGATGTGGATAACGGCATGTGAGGACTATCACTCAATGATGGAAGAGAAGGACACTGAGGATGTGCAAGAGATCCTGGTAGCATTGGAAGCTAAGGAAAGGGAGGAGGTGGAGCTGGATGCTGAGAGGGAGCTGGATTTGTCGAGGATGGATTAGAATATAGAGATCTAGGGTGGTCATACAACTCATACATACATCAATATGAACAGTACAACCAATATTTTTTCACTCAATGTCAATGGGCTGAGGGGATCAGGGAGACATAAAAACATTTTTGCTTGGCTTAAGGATTTGGAGGCAGATGTTTTTCTACTTCAGGATGTGAGATGCAAAGATGAGGTGGATAAGTTGAACTGGTTGAGAGAATGGGGAGGGGTAGCAGAATGGTGAGGAAAGGTTGGAATTTTGATTAGGAAAGGTAAAGGAGAACTGAGAGATGCTGGGGGGTGGAGAGATAGACTGATGTGGGGGGTGTGGGTGAGGCCAGGGTGGGGGCCAGTAGTGGTGGGCTCTTGCTATTGTCCGGCTGAAAGAGGGGAGAGAATATCTTGGATAGAAGGGCTGTCGGAAAGTGGATCTCTGGTGAAAGCAGGAGTGGACATACTTGGAGGGAACTTTAATATGGTTAGGGATACCACAGTGGACAGATCTGATGGTAGACTAGCTGTGATGGGTAGAAGTGGGGGGCTGGATAAATGGGAGGAGATGGAGAGGCTGAGTACATTAGGAGATTCAGGGCACCAGAAGTGGGGGAACAGGGCAGTTTATACTCACTGGGTGCATGGACTGGGAATGCAGATTGATTGGATTCTCACAGTGGAGTGTTGAGGGATGGATGTATGGAGGGCACTGGATGTGATGTGGTGTCCCTGGTCTGATCACTGGGGGGTGGCAGGGCAGGGTACATTTGGGGGGAGTGGGGATGGGCCTGGACATTGGTGACTTAACTGTGCCTTGTTGAAAGTCAAGGTGGTGTGGGAAAAATGGAGGGTAGAGGTGGCAGATAGTATTGCATATTGGAGAAAGAAAGGATTGGTCATAGGGGATCGGTGGCTGAAGCTGAAGGCTGCTGCACAGTTGTACTGAGGGGAGAGTGAAGGGGAGGATGAGGAAAAAGCAAATGGGGGAAATTTCATGCCGACTGGAGGGCCTCCTGCTGGCATCTGCTAGGCATTGGGAGGGGGCTGAGGAGGAAGGTGGAGAGTGGAGGATAGAGAGAATGGAGAAGGAAATTGAGGAGCTGAAGGTTGCTGTAAGGGAGGAAGAGGAGTTATAGGTGCAGGGGATGGGGGTGCATCTGAGGTGGCACGGGCTGGAGGAAGGAGAAAGACCTATGAAGTATCTTACCAGGCTCTTGAGAGCACACAAGGTGCGGCAGAGGTGGGAAGGAATTATAGGTAAAGATGGGGAAATGGTAACAGGGGTGCAGAATATCCTAGGTTTACTCAAGGAGTGATGGAAACTTGTGGAGTGAGGAGGAGGGAGGGGAGGATAGTGGGGCTATCAAAGGCTTTTGGAGGAGTGGTCCCCACTAAGGGCCGAGGGGCTGGGGGAGCTGACCCACCCTATTCAGGAGGATGAAATTTTGAAGGTACTGTCAGCTACAAAAAATGGGATGGCACCAGGAGAGGATGGGCTGCCATGGGACTTCTGGAAGAAAATGGTGAACATTGAAGGAGTGCTTGGGGAGATGACAGAGATGTGTGAAGCAGTGATTGACTCGGAGAATTTGATAGGGGGACAGGAGTTGGGACTAGTGGTGCTCCTTTATAAGGATAAGGGACTGAGAGAGGATTGGAAGAACTGGCAGCCTATCATGCCTCTGGATATAGATAGGAAGTTGATAAT
Organism: Jimgerdemannia lactiflua; assembly: GCA_003951145.1. Taxonomy (NCBI): domain Eukaryota; kingdom Fungi; phylum Mucoromycota; class Endogonomycetes; order Endogonales; family Endogonaceae; genus Jimgerdemannia; species Jimgerdemannia lactiflua. The sequence continues at coordinate 1,973 of RQIL01041746.1, read as the reverse complement.
GAAGGTGCTGGTGGTATGACTTCAGGTAGTGGCACAACAAGTGCTGGGGGAGAAACAGTGTGGCTTTATTGGCAGAAGGCTGATTAGGGATGGCATGGCATGGGTGCATGGCATTATTGAAGAGGTGAGGGCTGCAGGGGTGGATGGAAGATTGGTCTTCTTGGATTAAGAGAAGGCATATGACAGGGTGCGACAGGTGTGGTTGGAGAAGGTTCTGGATAGAATTGGAGTTCCATAGAGGCTAGGGCAGGCCATAGTACAGATGCTAGAGGGAAGCAAGGCTGCCATAATGGTTAATGGCCACCAGGGAGTTCCTTTCTCACTGGGGAGAGGAGTGCTACAAGGGGACCCACTGTCTCCTATTCTGTATGCCCTTTTGTTGGAACCACTTCTGGATCAGATTAGGAGGAGGATTGGTGGATTGACAGTATTAGGGGTGACCTGGAAGGTGGGTGCCTTTGCAGATGACATGGTGGTTGGGCTGGGCTCAGTCCAAGATGTGGGGGAGCTCAAGGAGACAGTTGGCTGGTATGAAGGATGCTCAGGCCAGAAGCTGAACTGGCACAAGTGTGAGACAATGGTGCTTGGGAATGGAATCATTGGTAGCAATATCATAGGAAAAGTGGTACCAGCAGGAGAGGCAGTCTGGTACTTGGGCATATTTCTCTCTGTTTATGGGTCAGTGCTGCCGAAGGCTTAGTGGGAAGGGAAGGTGCAAGCTTAGGGGGAGGCACTTAAAAGCTAGGGGGGACATCATATCTCCTTGGCAGGATGGGTGATGATTCTGAATATCTACTGAATGGCAAAGCTTTGGTACCTGGCATACCACCTAGATTCCAGCATGGGTGGTGAAAAGACTGCTTAGGCTAGTGAAGGAGTGGATCTGGGCTGGGAGGAGAAGTCAAGTTAGCTGGGAGATTCTAGTACTACCAGTGGAGCATGGTGGCCTGGGACTAGTAGACTTTCCTAAGAAGTTCCACTGCCTGTGAGCATGGTGGCTCCAATGAGCAGTGATGTTGAGAGGGGGAGAGTGGGTGCCCCTAATGCAAAAGGTGTGGGAGGCAAGGTATGCCCCCAGAGGATCATCTGGAGACTTAATGGAGGTGGTCAGATGTGGTGGGAGTAAGAGGCTCAGGTATCAAGGCTTCTGGTGGGGCGTGATTGAGGGAGGCCATTGGATTGGTCTTAGATGGGAGGGGAATGTGGCAGAGGAGCACTGGGGGCCGGGGATGTGGCAGTGGCACAAGTTGCTACTAGGAGGGTCACCAGTAATCGACTTCTGCCTTGGCGATGGAGTAGATAGCCAACAGGGCTTTGGTCTGGACTGCTGGCCTGTTGGGTGGCAGGGAGTAGGGATTGGAGAGGAGTGGGACTGGTCCGGGCTATGGGCTTGGGGGGCAGAGATGAAGAAGTGGATCCCCCTGAAGCTCTGGGTGGTGTGGTGGCGAGTAAAGAGGTGAATTGTGATACTGAATTTTAGGACTGGGCACTTGGTGGCCAGAGGGGTCTTTGAGTGTGAGGAGTGTTTGGGGGTTGGGCAGACAGGTGGGGTGGTGCAGACCCCAGAACATTGGCTAGGAGAGTGTGAGATGTTGGAGGACTTTTGGAGAGAGGTGGAGCAGTGTATGGGTAGGGTAAATAGGAAGCGTGAGCTGAGGAGGTAGGATGTACTTTGGGATAGAGTACTGGGCATTGTAGGCAATGAGTGGCTCACACTGGGATGGGTCATCGCAGTGTGGGTAGGGATGGCAGGACACTGATTGGCAGTATTTGAGAATGGAAAGAAGATGACCATGGGGAAAAAGATGGGGAGGTAGTGGTGGTTGATGAAAGACATACTGACAGGTTGGCAGAGGGGCTGGGGCTCTGGGGAGGGGAGCTGAAGGAAGCTAGTTGATGTCATATGTAGTAAGAGTGAGGGACAAGTGCAGGTGATCAGCAATGAGATAGTGTTCGAGAGAGTGGGGGTAGGG
>RQIL01041735.1:0-15912 GCA_003951145.1 Jimgerdemannia lactiflua | reverse complement strand
AAAAGCATAGTATCTAGTCTACCACTACTTTCACAAGTCTGGATCCACCAATACCTTTATAGTATCTATCAAAGGACTGCACCTCAATTTGGTAATAGAAGTAGCCTTTGTAACCAATATAGCTATAGCTGCTGCTATTGACAAGGGACTCTCACATGCAGGAGTGAAGCTTCTCCTTGTATGGTGCTTTGGAAGAGACAATTCCATTATTCCTATCACCATTAGGGACCTACCTATCTACAAGGGTGAGGCCACTAAGGCAGATGTCTGTGAGATACTGAAGGCAGTAGGGAAGGTACTACAGATCGACTTTGCAAGATAGGGAGGCATAAAGCTTAGAGCAGATAGCTGCGAGGCAATGATCAAGGTCCATGATGACATACTAGGCACAGATAGTGCCCCCAAGCTATCAGATAGTATCATACTAAGGGGGGTGATCTGTGCAGTAAACTGGAAGGGTGTGGGAGGAAAAGAAAAGACTCCAGCTGGCTCCAACTCTCAAGCCTCAGGTCCTAAGGAGCTCTGGGAGAACCCTGTCTGGGGTCCCAGAGCTGTCAAGAAGTGCCTGGAGGCATGGGAAGCCTATAAGGCCCAGAAACTGAAAGGCAATAGTAAGGAGGAGGATGAAGAATCTCAGCAACTTCTGTGAAAATCAAGGAGACAACAGATCCAGCAAGCCTTGGACAATGCCTGTTAGGAGAAGGAAGAGCACCAACAGGATTGCATCAATGGCAGGGAGAATATGAAAGTTGAAAGAAGTGAGAAGGAAAAGAGAGAGGCCAGAGAGGAAGGAGTGGGTGCCTCACAACATGCCCCTAGATAAGTATTGAAGAGGCACATTTATACTGAGTTACCAAGTGAGGAGGATGAGATAGTGCTGGTGGAGGAGAATAGGGCAGAGCATGGGGAGGAGGACCTGGAAACCACTTCTCAAGAATCTGTGGACCTAATGAGACTACTGAATAGAGACTCTGATAGGGAATCAGATAGAGACTCAGATAGTGGAGGAGATTGATATCCCCATGACCAATGCAAGGCCAGTGACAAGGATAGAGGTGAACAGAAGGGAGCTGCACTTTATGAATATCTTTGAGGAGATAGTATAGCATGCCATTGGGGATGCTGACTCCCAAGCTATTTGGGAAGCAGTGTTGATGCCCACCTAGGCCACAGTAGAGCTGGGCAGGATTCTGAGAGCTGAGTACCTGGCACAAGTGGGGACTGGACTCTCAGTGGCAAAGGCACAAATGACTGAGCACTACTGACATATGGCCAAGGACTTCCTCCAATCTGAGAGAGGTCTGGCTGCATAGCAGGAGGCCTGTGCCCAGGGTGCCCTAGCATCTCAGCAGGTAGTAGAGGAAATGGTACCCTCAATATTACTTTAAATTCCCCCCCCTAATGAAAGAATAACTACAATATATCTCCTTGAATATCAATGGCCTATAAAATGGCAACAAATGGCAGAAAATCTTCAAATGGATCAAGAACCAACACTTGGACATTATCTTTCTTCAGGACATGTAGATGGGTGATGAGGACAAAGGGTACTGACAGGACCAATGGAGACTGCCTGAGATTTGGAAGAGGCATACAGCAATCTTGGGGGTTTCAACAGATATTAATATAGAGGAAGACCTGGATATAGACAATTCTTGTGTGTGCAGTGGGCTAATTACTAAGGGTGAGATGTTCCAGTACATTGGTGCTTCAGTATATATTCCTGCAAAGTGGGAGGAGAGAAGAGCCTTCCTGGCGGCACTAGAGGTAGACCTACCCAAGAATATAGGAATATTGGCAGATGATATAAATATGGTGGGCAGTGGTGAGTATGACTAGCAGCCTCAAAGAGAATGGACCCCTTCAGGGCAGTGGCACAAATGGTAGACAATAATATATGACAGGGGCTTAGCTGATGTACACTGGAGGTATACACCAGAGGGACCCAACTTGATGACCAAGTAGACCATCACTAATAGAGGAATGGTGGGCTCTTACATTGACCAGATATATGCCAGTGAGGAGTGGATTGATCTTCTGCCTGATCATACAATTCTGCACTATCCCTACTCTGACCATGAAGGAATCTGAGGGTATATCTGGCAACCCCAAAACATGGCAATGGAGAATAGGTACTGGAGGCTCAATACAGCCCTACTAAAGAGGGAGACAATAGTTCAGAGATTTAGTGACTAATGGGAAGCCCACCCAGAGAAGGGAAAGAGACCAATGGAGGAGTGGAGACAGTTCAAGTCTTGGGTGCAGGCTTTCTTTGTGGAAGAAGGAGAATATGTACAGTGGTCAAAGAGGAGATACTTTCAATGCCTTGAGCACTGGCTTCAGGAAATGTCAGCCAGAATTGCCAGGGAGAGTGAAGTCAGAGAGGGAGATATAGAAGAAAGGCAGTTACTAGTTGCAGAACTCCATATACAGGAAGATGAGTATATAGAGGGGCTCTGAATCTGGGCCTATATTAGATGGGTAGAGGAAGGAGAAAGGTCCACTCAATACTTTGCCAGGCTCATAAGCACTAAGAGAGCCCACAAAAGCATGACAGGGGTGCTGTTGGATGATGGCGAGACAATTGCTATAGAGGCTACAGCAATGGTGGCAAGAGCCAGACAATTCTACTCACAACTGTATAATGCTGGGAAGATGGAGGCAGAGGTAGCAGAGATCTTAATGGCTGGAGTAAAAGCAAGAGTAGACCCAGAGATACAAGCCCAAGTGAGCTGGGTAATAACAGAGGAGGATGTTCTGGAGACCATCAGTAAGGACAAGGTGCACAGTGCTCCTGGAGGTGATGGGCTGCCCTGGGAGTTTTATAAGACATTTGCTAAGATAATTGCTCCCATGCTGGCCAAACTGCTGACCCTTATCATCCAGGGTGAAGAGTTGCTGCCAGTATCATCTCACATAGCTCACATCTCCCTGATTTACAAAAACAAGAGAAGGGAGGAGGACCTGTGGAACTGGTGGCCTATCTTACTCCTCAACTATGACTGCAAGATCCTCACAAGGACTCTGTCTGGCAGAGTACAGGGAGCAGTGGCCAGTATTATCCATGCTAGCCAGACTGGATTTATTAAATGGAGACTCATTCAGCAGAACACTATGATGATTGTGCAGATCCTTGATCATTACTGAAGGGTTGGGGGGAAGGGTGCCCTCATCTTTTTGGACCAAGAGAAGGCATATGACAAGGTGAACTGGGAGTGGGAACTCTTTTACCTGAACCAATTTTGGGGCAAGCAGCTAAGCCACTGACTGTCAAAACTTTCAAACTTCCGAAGGGAACTACACACCACCGGTACACTGCCCCCTGGGGCCATAGGCACAGACAGCATCACTACAAGTAGAAGAGTCTTTTGACACCAACCAGCCCTCAGGGCATCCAGTTTCCGCGAAGTTATCGACACTTCAAAAATTTCAGCAAAAATAACAATACTCAGACAGCATGATTTTCATGACAACCAACAGCAACAATGGCCAACCAGGGCCTGTTAGGGCCCAAGGGACCAAGACTACACAAGAGCACTGGGATGGTGGTACCTTTGAAGTGTGGGAGGAGGAGCCTCAACCAAAGTTTAACTTGTATCCCAAAGGAAAGGCCACCGCCAAGCCAACTGCCAAGCAGGGATCCAACCACTGGCAGCTTGTCCCAGGCAAATCCCACCAGTTATCCTATGCCCAGATTGCAGGGGGGCAACCCAGCAAATCCACGGTAGCAGGCCCAGCCAGTGGGGCAGCAAAGGAGAAGACAGCATCAGAAACTAAAGAAGGAAGCCTGGCTCCTGAGCCCTCCTTCAAACCAGCACAGTACCTAGTCTGCCCCTACTTCTACAAATCTGGATCAACCAATGCCTTCACAGTCTCTATCAAAGGACTGCACCTCACGGTGAGCGACGCCATAGGACTGGTGTCTACTCAGCTCCCCAAGGCTGAAGCAGTCAACTTTGTGGCCAGCAACTTGGTAATGGAGGTAGCATTTGTAACTGACAAAGCTGTGACTGCTGCCATTGACAAGGGGCTCACACATGCAGGGGTGAAGCTTCCTCTGGTGCGGTGCTTTGGAAGGGATGACTCAATTGTCCCTGTTACCATCAGGGACTTACCCATCTATGAGGGAGAGGCCACCAAGACGGACGTCCGTGAAGCCCTGAAGACAGTAAGAACGGTGCTACAGATTGACTTTGCGAGGTGGGGAGGCACCAAGCTCCGAGCAGACAGCTGCGAGGCAATGATCAAGGTCCATGATGGCATACTGGGAGTAGACAGTGCCCCTAAGCTACCTGAGAGCATTGTACTGAGGGGAGTAACCTGTGCCGTCAACTGGAAGGGTGTGGGAGGAAAGGAGAAGGTTCTAGTGAGCCTGAACTCCCGGGCCCCAGACCCCAAAGAGCCCTGGAAGGACCCTGTCTGGGGCCCCAGAGCTATCAAGAAGCGCCTAGAGGCATGGGAAGCATATAAGACCCAGAGAATGAATGACAACAGCAGGGAGGAGGATGAGGAATCCCAGCGACTGCTGCGAAAACCAAGGGGACAACAGATCCAGCAAGCCCTGGACAATGCCCATCAGGAGGAGGAAGAGCGCCAGCAGGACTGTATCAATGGCAGGGAACGCATGGAGGTAGAAAGGAGTGAGAAGGAAAGAAGGGAGGCCAGGGAGGAAGGAGTGGAGGCCTACAGCATGCTCCTAGACAGGCACCAAGGGGGCACATTCATACTGAGTTACCGAGTGAAGTGGACGAGGTTGTGTTGGTGGAGGAGAATGGGGTACGACATGGGGAGGAGGACCTGGAAACTGCTTCTCAAGAATCTGTGGACCTGACGAGGCTGCTGAATAGAGACTCAGATAGAGACTCAGATAGGGACTCAGACAGCGAGGAGGAGGTAGATATCTCCATGACAGATGCAAGGCCAGTAACAAGGATGGAGGTGAACAGGAGGGAGCAGCACTATATGGATATCTTTGAGGAGATAGTACAATATGCCATTGGCAATGCTGACTCCCAAGCTGTTTGGGAAGCAGTGCTGACACCCACCTGGGCAGCAGTGGAACTAGGTAGGATCCTGGGAGCTGAATACCTGATACAAGTGGGACTGGGGCTCCCAGTGGCAAAGGCACAGATGACTGACCACTACCGACAACTGGCCAGGGAGTTCCTTCAATCTGAGAGGGGCCTAGCTGCATGGCAGAAGGCATATGCCCAGGGCACCCTAGCATCTCAGCAGGCAGTAGAAGAAATGGTGCCCTTGACACTACTTTAAATTCCCCCCCTTAATGAAAGAACAACTACAGTATATTTCCTTAAATATTAATGGCCTAGGGAACAGTGACAAACAGCGGAAAATCTTCAAATGGATCAAGAACCAGCACTTGAACATTATTTTTCTTCAGGACACATGGATGAGTGAGGATGACAAAAGGGACTGGCAGGACCAATGGGGACTGCCAGGAATTTGGAGGAGACATATAGCTATCTTGGGAGGCTCAGCAGATGTCAGTATAGTCGAGGACACAGATATAGACAATTCTCGTGTATGCAGTGGATTAATTACCAAAGGCGAGTCTTTTCAGTGCATTGGTACCTCAGTGTATATTTCGGCAAAATGAGAGGAGAGAACAGCTTTCCTAGAGATGCTAGAGGTAGACCTACCAGTGAACATTGGAATATTGGCAGGTGATATTAATATGGTGGGCAGTGGTGAACATGACTGGTGACCCCAGAGGGAATGGACCCCCTCAGGGCAGTGGCACAAATGGCAGACAATAATGTATGACAGGGGCCTGGCTGATGTACACCGGAGACATGCACCAGAGGGATCAGACCTGATGACCAAGTGGACCATTACTAGTAGAGGAATGGTGGGATCCTGTATTGACCAGGTATACGCTAGTGAGGAGTAGATTGACCTTATGCCTGACCATACTACCCTCCACTGTCCCTACTCTGACCATGAAGGAATCCGAGGGTGTATCCAGCAACCCCCAAAACGTAGAGGTAGGGAATGGGTACTGGAGGCTCAATACAGCTCTACTAAAGAGGGAGGCCACAGTCCAGAGATTCGGTGAACAATGGGAAGCCCACCCAGGGAAGGGAGAGGGACCAATAGAGGAGTGGCGACAATTCAAGTCTTGGGCACAGGCCTTCTTTGTGGAAGAAGGGGAACATGTACGGCGATCTTAGAGGAGGCACTTTCGATGTCTGGAGCGCCGACTCCAGGAAATGTCAGCCAGAATTGCCAGGGAGGGAGATGTAAGAGAGGGAGACAGGGAAGAAAGGCAGCTACTAGTTGAAGAACTCCGTGTACAGGAAGATGAGTATATAGAGGGGCTCCGAATCCGGGCTCATGTCAGGTGGGTGGAGGAAGGAGAGAGATCTACCCAATACTTTGCGAGGCTCATTAGTGCTAAGAGGGCCCGCAAAAGTATGACAGGGGTGCTGCTAGAAGATGGGGAGACAATTGCTACAGGGGCTACAGCTATGGTGGCGAGAGCTAGGCAATTCTACTCGCAACTATACAATGCTGGGGAGATGGAGGCAGAGACTGCTGAGACTTTATTGGCAGGAGTAGAGGCGAGGGTAGACCCAGAGATACAAGCCCAAGTGAGCTGGGTAATAACAGAGGAGGAGGTCCTGGAGACAATCAGTAAGGGCAAAGCGCACAGTGCACCTGGAGGTGATGGATTACCCTGGGAGTTCTACAAGACATTTGCCAAGATAATTGCCCCTATGCTGGCCAGACTGCTTACCCTTACCATCCTGGGTGAAGAGTTGCTACCGGCATCATCACGCATTGCCCACATCTCTCTGATTTATAAAAACAAGGGAAGAGAGGAGGACCTTCGAAAATGGCAGCCAATTTCACTCCTTAACTGTGACCGCAAGATTCTCACAAGGATACTGTCTGGCAGAGTGCAGGGAGCGGCAGCCAGTATTATTCATGCAAGCCAGACTGGATTTATTAAAGGGAGACTCATCCAGCAGAACACTATGATGATCACGCAGATCCTTGATCATTACCGGAGGGTCGGGGGAAAGGGTGCCCTTATCTTCTTAGATCAAGAGAAGGCCTATGACAAGGTGAACTGGGGGTATTTGATGGCAACGCTATCACAGTTTGGTTTACAGGAGGATGCCTGTAGAGCTATCAAGGTGACACTGGAGCACCTATCCGACTCAGTCATAGTGAATGGTTTCATTAGCGAGGAGTTTCCAATCCAGCAAGGCCTCCCCCAGGGTGACCCGATGTCACCCATCCTGTATGATATAGCACTTGAACCAGTACTGTGCTGTATCCGACAGAGAGTATCTGGACTAGGGGTCCCCCCCTCCCCATTTAAGCTGAGTGCATTTGCAGATGATGTAGTAGTTGGTGTACAAGATCAGGATGATGAGGAGAAGCTTGTAGAGGTGCTGGGGCTGCACGAAAAAGCATGTAATGCAAAGCTGAACTATGGCAAGAGTGAGACACTGTGGCTGGCGAATACAACTGAAGAAGAGATCCATGGCATAGGCAAGATCATTGAAGCAGATGGAATATTCAAGCACCTGGGCATCACCTTCCATGCTAGGGCTCTACCCCTTCCTGCCTCCTTCTACAATGATACCTTGGAGACCCTATGGCAAACAATAAGGAGCTGGCAACAGCGGCACCTCTCCCTGGCAGATAGAGTGCTGGTAGTAAACTCAAGGCTGCTCAGCAAGTTGTGGTATATGGGATACCACATCTTCTTCTCTCAAGACTTCTTTAAGAATCTCCAGAAAATAGTCTCCACATTCATATGGCAAGGAAGGAGGCCCCAAATCAAGTGGGATGTATTGTGTCTCCCAGTGGTTGAGGGGGGGCTAGGACTGCTAGACCCAGCACTACAGATAAGGGTGATAAAGATGTGGTGGATCTATGCTGTGACTAAAAGCAAAGAAACTGTATGGAAGGGCCTGGCTATGGAGAACAGGTGACAGTGGTATATGCCAAGAGGGTCCCATGGACTGGACTTCTTCCTGGGAGATCTGCCTCTGTGCCGTATCCGCCATAAAGGACTATGGTGGGACATTGCAGAGACCTGGGGATTGATGGGATGCCAACTAGATGCAGAGGCAGACCCACTAGTTACCCCAGACTCTTTTCAGGGTGCTAGGTGTGCTGGGGAACCTGTCAACAAATATACAATTGGGGAGGGTAGAAGATGCCTGCAGAAGAGGTGAGTCGAACATAATGAACCACTGAAATGGGCAGAGCTGGTCCCTGGCTGGAATCAGGAAGCTGACAATGTATGGCCAGCCCTGGCTCAGCTCCACAAGACCCTGCAGCCAAAGCACTGGATCCTATGGTGGCGAATCCTGAGGCACAATATCATGACAGGGGTATGGGTGGCCCACATGCACCTAGAGAGCTCACCGGAATGTCCCCACTGCATTGAAGGAAGAATTGGACAAACACAACATACAGTTCAACATATGTTTATTGGGTATCAGCTTGCAGCCGACTTGTGGAAGGACATCAATGCCTGGCTGGACCAGGGCATCCCTGGAATGCTATCTCCCTACTCTGCAATTAATATTCTGTGCCCCTGGAGCACAGCTGTCCCGCAGGTGGCTGAAATGGTGGGAACTGTCTACAGCATTGGCCTTTGGACCATTTGGGTGGCACACTGGCAATGGATTTTTGAAGAAAGGGTAGTGCAGGCCTCCGCACTCCATCAAGAGTTCCAGAGGCTTCTGGAAGAGGCCATTCAAATCAAGTGGCGTCAGGCGAATTGGAGTCAACAGGTGCCTGAGTTTGAGGCGGCCTGGAGGATTGGCGGGGGAGGTCTTCGAGTGGTGAAGGGGAGGGTAACCATGGTAGGGTGGACTAGTGTAGAAGCTCCTGATGCTATAATGGTGGAAGGAATAGAGTAAACTCCATAAGAATAGGCTATGTACTTATAGTCTTGGGGAGTATTGGGATGGGCTCTAAGGTTGGGAGGGGAAATGTCTAGTATATACTTTGGACTTCTGTTACTTCCTTATGTACAATGGTTAAAAATTTCAAATAAACCAAAAACATATAAAAAAAAAAAAGATATGCAGATACTATTTTCCAGAGGCTCTTAAAGAAATCACAAGGGAAGGAGGTATGATACCCCATATACCACAGCTTGCTGAGTAGTCTGGAGTTCACTACCAATACTCTTCCTGCCAAGGAGAGATGTCTCTGTTGCCAACTCCTCACTGTTTGCCATAGTACCTCCAGGATGTCATTGTAGAATGAGGTAGGGAGGGGGAGGGCCCTTGCATGGAAAGTGATACCCAAATGCTTGAATGTTCCCTCTATAGGAATAGTGTTGCCTATGCCATGTATGTCTTCTTCAGTGGTACTTCCCAGCTGCAGGGTTTCACTTTTGCCATAGTTCAGCTTTGCATTGTATGCTCTTTCATGGAGCCCCAGAGCCTCTACTAGCTCCTCTTCATCATTATGGTCTTGTACTCCAACCACGACATCATCTGCAAATGCACTAAGCTTGAATGGGGATGGGGGAATCTCCAGCCCATTCACCCTCTGTCGGATGCAGCACAGGACCGGTTCAAGTGCTATGTCATACAGAATTGGGGACATTGGATCACCCTGGGGGAGGCCTTACTGGATCGGAAACTCCTCACTGATGAATCCATTCACCATGACTGAGGCAGATAGGGACTCCAACATTGCCCTGATTGCTTGGCAGGCCCTCTCCTGGAACCCAAACTGTGATAGCACCATCAGCAAATACTCTCAGTTCACCTTGTCATATGCCTTCTCCTGATCCAAGAAGATAAGGGCACCCTTGCCCCCAACCCTCTGGTAATGATCAAAAATCTGTGAGATCATCATTGTATTGTGTTGGATGAGTCTTCCCTTGATGAACCCAGTCTGACTAGCATGGATGATACTGGCCGCTGCCCCCTGGACTCTTCCAGACAAGATCCTTGTGAGGATCTTGTGGTCACAGCTAAGGAGTGAAATAGGCTGCCAGTTACGAAGGTCCTTCTCCCTACTCTTGTTCTTAAAGATCAGGGAGATATGAGCGATGCGAGATGACTCTGGCAGTATCGCCTCACCATGGATGACAAGGGTGAGCAGCTTAGCCAGCATAGGGGCAACTATCTTAGCAAATGTTTTGTAGAATTCCCAAGGTAGCCCATCCCCACCTGGGGCGCTGTGCGTCTTGCCCTTGCAGATAGTTTCTAGGACATCCTCCTCCGTTATCACCCAGCTCACTTGTGCTTGTGCCTTGGGGTCTGCTCTTGCTTCCACTCCTGCCATTAGGGTCTCAGCAGCCTCCATCTCCATTTCATCAGCATTATAGAGCTGTGCATAGAATTGTCAGGCCCTTGCCACCATCACTATAGCCTCTGTAGCAATTGTCTCACCATCCTCTAGCAGCACTCCTGTCATACTTTTGCAGGCTCTCTTTGCACTTATAAGTCTGGCAAAGTATTGTGTAGACCTCTTTCCTTCCTTCACCCATCTAACATGGGCCCTAATCCAGAGTCCCTCAATGTATTCATCCTCCTGCTATCTAAGTTCGGCAACTAGCATCTGTCTTTGTTCTATATCCCCCTCATGGACTTTCCTTTCTCTGGCAATCCTGGCTGATAGCTCTTGGAGCCAGCACTCAAGGCTTCTAGTATGTCTTCTTTGAGATCGCCTTATGTACTCTCCTTCCTCCACAAAGAAGGCTTGGGCCCAGGATTTGAATTGTTGCCATTCTTCCATTGGCTCTCCTTCTCTCCCTGAGTGGACTTTCCATTGTTCACTAAATCTCTGGACTGTTGCTTCCCTTTTCAGTAGAGCTGTGTTGAGCCTCCAGTACCCATTCCCTGTCTCAATGTTTTGTGGTTGCCGGATGTACCCTTTGATCCCCTTATGATCGGAGTATGGGCAGTGCTGTGTAGTGTGGTCTGGCATGAGGTCAATCCACTCCTCACTGGCATATATCTGGTCAATGTGGGACCCCACCATTCTCCTGTTCATGATGGTCCACTTGGTCATCTTGTCGGGTCCTTTCGGTGCATGTTGTCGGTGTATATCAACTAATCCTCTCTCATATATCAGCTCCTGCCATCTATACCACTGCCCTGAGGGGGTCCACTCCCTTTGAGGCCACCAGTCATGCTCTCCACTACCCACCATATTAATATTGCCTGCAGTATCCCCATATTCTCAGGCAGGGTCTCTACCAGTGTCACCAAGAAGACTGTCCTCTCCTCCCATTTGGCAGGTACATAGATAGAAGTACCAACACACCGAAAATGATCATCTCTGGTAATTATACTACTACATACTCGCAAGCTGTCTATTTCAAGGTCCTCCTCAATACCAATGTCCATTGAACCCCCCAATATTGCCACAAATTGTTTCCAGATCCCAGGCAGACCCCACTGATCCTGCTATTCCACCTCATCTTCTTCATTCATCTATATGTCCTGTAGGAATATGATGTCCAAGTGTTGATTCTTGAGCCATCGAAATATTTTCTGCCATTTGTCACTATTTCTAAGTCCATTAACATTCAAGGAGATATATCGCAGTTGTGCCTTCATTAGGGAGGGGAAAATTTAAAGAAATGTAGAAGGTACCATTTCCTCCACTGCTTGTTGAGATGTGAGGGCCCCTTGTTCGCAGGCCTCCTGCCAAGCAGCCAAGCCTTGCTCGGATTGCAGAAATTCCTTGGCCATGCAGCAGTAGTATTCTGTCACTTGAGCTTTTGCCACCGGGAGCCCAGTCCCGATACTCAGCCCCCAGAATTCTACCCAGCTCCACTGCAGCCCAGGTGGGTGTCAAAACTGCTTCCCAGATGGCCTGAGAGTCAGAGTCCCCAATAGCATTTTGTACAATCTCCTCAAAGATATTTATGAAGTGTTGCTCCCTCCTATTCACCTCCATCCTTGTCACTGGCCTTGCATCAGTCATGGAGATATCTACCTCCTCCTCGCTGTCTGAGTCTCTGTCTGAATCTCTATCAGAGTCTCTATTCAACAGCCTCGCCAGATCCACAGACTCTTGAGAGGGTGATTCTAGGTCCTCCTCTCCTGGTTCGACACTGGTTCCTTCCACCAGTACCACCTCATCTTCCTCACTCGGCAACTCAGTATGAATGTGCCCCTTCGGCACCTGGATAGGGGCATGCTGGGAAGCACCCACTCCCTCCTCCCTAGCTTCATTCCTTTCCTTCTCGGCCCTCTCTACTTCCATTCTCTCTCTACTATTGATGATGTCCTGTTGGCATTCCTCTTCTTCATGATGGGCATTGTCCAGGGCTTGCTGTATAAGCTGTCCCCTTGGCTTCCATATGAGCCACTGGGATTCCTCCTCCTCTTTCTTGCCATTCCCTTTCTCTCTCTGGGCCTTGTAGATCTTCCATGCTTCCTGGCACTTCTTGACTGCTCTGGGACCCCAGACAGGGTTCTCCCAGGGCTCCTTGGGGCTGGAGGCTTGGGAGTTGAGGTTGGGCAGGGCTTTTTCTTTCACCCCCACATCCTTCCAGTTTACTGCGCAGGTCATCCCTCTGAGTATGATGTTGTCAGGTAGCTTGGGGGGGCTGTCCACTCCCAGGGTCCCACTGTGTATCTTGATCATTGCCTTGCAGCTATCAGCCCTAAGCTTGGTGCCTCCCCACCTTGCAAAGTTGATCTGCAGTACCTTCCCAACTGCCTTCAGTGCTTCACATACATCCACTTTCGTAGCCTCTCCTTCATAGATAGGGAGGTCCCTAATAGTGATTGGTATAATAGTGTTGTCTCTCCCAAAGCACCGCACTAGGGGGAGCTTCACTCCCAAGTGTGAGAGCCCCTTGTCAATAGCTGCAGCTGCTGCTGTGTCAGATGTAAAGGCCACTTCCATAACAGAGTTGCTGGCCATGAAGTTGACTGCCTCTGCCTCAGGAATCTGTGTAGACACCAATCCTATGGCATCACTTACAGAGAGGTGCAGGCTCTTGATGGAGACTGTGAAAGCATTGGCTGAACCAGACTTGTGGAAGTAAGGTCGGACCAGATATTGGGCTGGCTTGAAGGAGGGCTCTGGAGATGCACTCCCCTCTTTGGATTCCAGTGGTGTCTTCTCCTTCTCTATTTTGCTGGCAGGTCCTGTTCCCGTGGATTTGCTGGCTTGCCCTCCTGCAATCTGGGCATAAGATAGCTGGTGAGAGTTGCCAGAGACAAGCTGCCAATGCATGGATCCCTGTTTTGCTGTTGGCTTGGCAGCAGCTTTCCCTTTGGAGTGCTGAGCAAGTTTTGGTTGAGGTTCCTCCCCCCACTCCTCAAAGGTACCATCCCTCCATTGCTCTTGTATAGTCTTGGTCCCTTTGGTCTTGACTGGCCCTGGCTGGCCACTATTATTGTTAACTGCCATTGAGAATGCATTGCCCAAGTATTGTTGTTTTTGCTAAAAATTTTAAAGTGCTGATAACATTGCGAAAACTGAGCACCCCAAGGGCTGGCTGGTATTAAAAGACTCTTCTACTTACTGTGGTGCTGTCTGTGCCTATGGCCCCAGGGGGCAGAGTACTGGCAGAGTGTAGTTCCCTTCAGAAGCTTGAAAGTTTTGACGGTCAGTGGCTTAGCTGCTTGCCCCAAATTTGGTCTAGGTAAAAGAGTCTGCTCACCTTCTTAAGCTCTGCTACATCCACCACAGTACCCAGGCCTACCACCATATCATCTGTGAATGCCCCCACTTTCCAGTTCATGCCCAGTACCATCAGTCTTTCAACTCTCCTCCTGACTCTGTCTAACAAAGGCTCCAAGAACAGAGCATACAGAATAAGTGACAAGGGGTCCCCCTGGAGAACCCCCCGCCCAAGGGGAAATGCAGCTCTCCTGTGTCCATTCACCATGATTGCTGCCAGACTCTCCTCCAGAAGGCAGACAATTGCATCCCCCAACTCCTCTGGGATCCCAATCCTCTCCAGTACCTTCCTCAGCCAGACTTGCTACACCCTATCATAGGCCTTCTCCTGGTCCAAGAAGACCAACCTGCCATCCTCCCCTACAGCCCTTGCTTCCTCAATAACTCCATGCACCCAAGCTGTCCCATCTCTAATCAACCATCCCCCCACAAAACCTTGCTGCTCCTCTCCCAGGACCTACTGTGCTACTACTTGTAGCCTAGCCACCAATACTTTCATGACTAGCTTTCTGTCCATATCCAAAAGCATGATTGGCTGCCAATTCTTCCAGTCCTCTCTCTGCCCCTTGTCTTTGTACAGAAGTGCCACCAACCCCAGCTTCTGACCCCCCAGCCAGTACCCAGACTTGATCATCTCATCACACATATCTCTCATCTCCTCGCACACCACCTCTACCTTCACCATCCTTTTCCAGAAGTCCCATGGCAGCCCATCCTTCCCAGGGGCAGTCCCCAACTTAGTAGCTGCCAGGACCTGCAGAATTTCCTCCTTCTTCACCAGTCTCATCAGTTTTTTGAGCCCCTCCACCTCCGGGGGGCACCAATCTTCCAAGTACTTTGCTATGGCCTCACCATCTACTCTACCCTCATCCTTACTCCACAGCTTTCCCCAATGACTCTTGAGCTCCTCAAGGATCTCCTAGACCCCAGTCACCAAGCATCCATCCCCTCCAATGATCCCCTCCTACCTCTGCTTCACTCTTCTCACCCTCAGTAACCTAAAGAGGTACTTAGATGGTCTCTCTCCCTCCTCCAGCCCCTGTCACCTAAGTCTTGCCACTATGCCCTATACATGACTCTCTTCTTCCATCCTCCAGACCTCCTTCAGCTCCTGGATCTCCAACCTCACTCTAGCCTCCTGCCAATCCTCCTCCTCCTCCTCATCTCTATGCCCCTTCAGTTCTGACCACTGCCATAACAACTGCTCTATTTGATGTGTTGCCCACCTCTCCTTCATCCACTAAAGCCTTCCTCTCTGCTTATTAGCCTCACCCCAATACATTCTTGCTGCTTCCTTTAACTTCACCCACCAGAGTCCCACTGGGACCCCTTCCTCCCTCTATCTTGACATACTAGACACCACCTCCCCCTCCCATCTCTCTCACAGGTCCTCATCCACCAGCATGTCACAGTTGAGCCACCAATGTCCAGGCCCCTCTCCACTACCCCCAAAGTTCCCCTGCCCCAGCACCCCCCAATGATCTGACCAGGGGCACCAGATCACCCCAAGTTCCCACCAGACATCTTCTCCCCAGCAGTTAGCTGAGAGCACCCAATCAATCCTTGTTCCCAGTCCATCCACCCAATGGGTAAAGACCTTCTCCTTACCCCACTTGGCCCTTCCCACATCACTCAGGGCACTCAGCCTCTCAATCTCCTCCCATCTGTCCAGCCCACCACTGTGCCCTACTACTCCAGTTCCTCCATCTGAGCGATCCAGAGTAGCATCCTGCACCATATTGAAGTTCCCACCCAATATATCCATTCTGGCTTCCATAAGTGATCCCTTCTCTAGCAGTCCTTTGAACCAATCCACCCTCTCACCCTGGACTGCCAGACAGTAATATGATCCAACCACAATTGGGCCCCACCCTGGCCTTTTCCAAGTTCTCCAGACAAGGTGATCCCCCCATCCCCCAATGTCCACCAGTTCTCCTTTGCCCCTGCACACTAGAATTCCCATACTTCCTCGCCATTCCACCACTTCTCTCCATTCTCTAGTCCAATTTACTTTGTTCTCCTCTCCTTCACATCTCACATCCTATAGTAGAAATAGATCTGCCTCCAAACCTCATAGCCATTTAAACAAGTTCTGTCGATGCCTCACCTCCTGCATCCTATTGACATTCAAAGATATAATGTTGGTTGTACTATTCATAGAAAAATGTTTGTAGATAGTGAAGCATTCTCATCTTCTTCAAACTTCCAGCTTGATATCCATTCTAGATAGATCCAGGAGGCACTCTTTTTTTTTTTTTT
>RQIL01041724.1:0-15913 GCA_003951145.1 Jimgerdemannia lactiflua | reverse complement strand
AAAAAAAAAAAAAAAAAAAAAAAAAAAAAAAGAACGTTAACCACAGAACGCAAATGACGCTTAAGTAATTACAGAATACAAACAACAGCTTGACCACAGAACAAAATTTAACGGCAGAAAGACGATTAGCCCGCAGAACGACGATTTACCGCAGAACGACAAAACCAGAAAGACAACTGCAGCCCGGTCTGGCTACAATGTCTAGATCGGGGCGTCCCAGTCTCGTCTCGATCAGGCCGTCGACGGGACCTTCCGGCCCATACACTTTTGTATATACATCAAAGTCACGGCGCGACGACTTCGCCCCCGAGCGGAATCCAATCCGACGAGGCGCTGACTGCCGCACTCGAGTGCTGTCACATTGTCCAGAGAAACAAAGAGCAGATTTACCTCCATCTCTGCCGCGGGTTGGTCGAGCGGAGAGGTTAGAGGCGCTAGTGCGGGTTCAAGTACAACTGAAGGTCCGAAAAGTACAAGGGACGCTAGCAGCTCAAGTACACTTAGTCGAATTTCAACTTCCCTTGCCCCCTTGCAACCGCATTGTATACATGTTGTATTTATTTTGGCAAATATCGCAGCAAGTCGGAATATCGACATTGTGTGGCGAATGGTCAGTTCGGCGTAAGCGAACCCGACAGGTAGATGAATACAGTAAACGGGGAGGTTGGTGGGTGTAAACCGAGATGAAGTCGCTAATGGTTGAATTATGGCAAAACGATGGAAGACGAACAATAGGATGGATTTAGTAGATTATAAATGACAAAAGGGAGATGCAAGGTTACACAGATATTCCTACTTCAACTCTCGTGCTCCCTTCCCCCCTTTCAACTGCATTGTATACATGTTGTATTTATTTTGGCAAATATTGCAGTAAGTCGGAATATCGACATTGTATGGTGAATGGTCAGTTCGGCATAAGTGAACCTGCCCTAAGAAATAAAGTGTAGATAATATAAATACTTATTTTGTGGTTGATGGAGGTCCTACATAGTGCTCCCAAATGAATAAAATCAATTTGAATCGAATCAAATTGAGGGTCATTTGAATCGAATCGAATTGGGGATTTTTCAATTTGAATTGAGTTCAAATCGAATCGAATTCGAATCGAATTGAGGTCCGATTTGAAACCTATTTTTAGAAATGTAATAACTCGACGAATACACATCCAAATGTAATGATCTTTAGTTTGTTAAATTCCCCTATATAAGAAGAACCTAACAAGCTAAAGGTCATTGAATTTGGATGTGTATTCATCGAGTTATTCAATTTCTAAAAATAGAGTTCGAATCAGACTTCAAATCGAATTGGACCTCAATTCAAATTGATTTAAATCAAATTGGGCCTCAATTCAATTCAAAGTTTTCGAATCGAATCAAATTTAGGTCCAATTTGATTCAATTTGATTCATTGGGAGCACTAGTCCTACATAGATAACTGTTGTCAATAGAGCATCCTGTACATATGTTGCTTTGAACAGAGACCTGCACAGTAGTATGAGTAATATTCTATATATCAAATTATGGTCAAAGAAGGTTAAAAACCATTTCCTGGCTGCTGTCTTATGGTTGAAGGAAGTTCTATAGCTGGACTATAAATAACCTACACAATGGATTCTAATTGAAATCTTGTATATGGTGGAGAGAGGTTTAGTCCAAATTGCTATAGTTATTAAACTATACTATATATATTGTGGCGTGCGATTTGTATCTCTAAATGCTTCAAGCATGGCTCAATGTGCCACTTGTGAAGCGCGCTCTCCGAGTTATATGCGTCGTTCGTGTATTATGGAGTCAAAAGTCGATTGCGGGAATTCGTATGTCGGAGGTCGTTTGTCTCGATCGTTCGTCGCGTATGTCGCGAATTCTTGAGGTTCTTGGCGATTTACTTGTATCATAAGGCTAGGTATCTTGAGCCTTATATCCTTGACTGGGTCGATTTCCGTAACGTGGCGGTTTCCGTTTCGTGGCAAGAGAAATTCTTCAACTCAATTCGTTGCTCCAGGTCGTTATCTTGTATCTCAGAATTAATTCGTCTCTTGGAGGCAGTGTGTTTTTCTTACTAACTGACTGACTGTTTGACTAAACACTATCTGACTGGTCTTGTATCTTGAATTCCTGGGGTCCGTGGTCTTGAATCTTGTTTTTTGGAGTATCCAGGTCGCGGCGATTTTCGTGGTGGTCCGTGGCAAGAGAAATTCTTCAACTCAATCTTCCGAGCTTCATTGCTCCAGGTCGTTATCTTGTATCTCAGAATTAATTCATCTCTTGGAGGCAGTGTGTTTCTGTAAAACTCTTTTTACTTCAAACTTCTGACTGACTGAGGTTTATTCACTCCAGGTCAAGGGTATTTATACAATTTTCAGGCTAAGTATAAGGCTTGTAATTGGTAACTCACAATTATATAAAGATACTAGTTAACATTTTTTTGGATTTCAGACAAACTAACTAAGCTAATTATGTATTTGTAAATCTGGACAAACAGACTATGCAAATTTGGCTAGTTATATAAAGTCACTATATATCCAAACAAATGGTTTACTCGATTTGGCTGATAGAGCCATCCTCATTCAACTTAAAATTCAATGTGACTAGTGCTCCTAATGAATCAGACTGAATCAAAGGTTCAATTCAAATTGAATCAAAGGCTAATTTGATTAGAAATTTGATTTGAACTCTGTTTTTTGAAATATAATAACTCAATAAAAATCTGTCCAAATTTAATAATCTTTAGCTTGTTCAATTCCTTTATATAAAAGGAATATAATAAGCTAAAGGTCATTAAATTTGGATATGTTTTCATCAAATTATTACATTTTGAAAAATAGGGTTCAAATTAGACTCAATTTGAATGACCCTCAATTTGATTCAATTCAAATTAATTCAATTTATTTGAGAATACCAAATGTGATCAAAATTATATCATCTTCATCATCTACTTCATTTCTAAGATTATTAGCCAAATGGAGATTGCTGTCATCATTTTTAGAATATCCAGTCAGATTATTTTCTGCATTCTTCAAACTTGTACTTAAGTCTATAGCAGATAGTGAAG
Source organism: Jimgerdemannia lactiflua (assembly GCA_003951145.1). Taxonomy (NCBI): domain Eukaryota; kingdom Fungi; phylum Mucoromycota; class Endogonomycetes; order Endogonales; family Endogonaceae; genus Jimgerdemannia; species Jimgerdemannia lactiflua. The sequence goes on along the minus strand of RQIL01041724.1, from coordinate 12,862 downwards.
AAAGAAAGTCTATATGCTCTTCTAGGATATTGCCAAGATTCTTTTCCCATAAGATGAATAGATCATCTTTATTGTTATTTTCTAAGTCATTTTGGCAGAGAATGATATCATCAGTAATGATATCATTATTGCAAAAGGCATAGAATCAATCTGCTGCTCTTGAGACCTCTAATTAATAATATTTTCATCCACAAAGAAGGAAATATCTGTGGGGTTTTGGAGTGACCAAACTCTCAGAGAAGAGCTTTGAAATAGAACAATTAGACTATAAATAAACTGGACTGGATTGTCTTCTAGGATTGAGTTTCAAAGATCTTGAATCTTATTACTCTTAATTGTAATAATAAATTAAGTCTCTTCTGCAATTATTTTCTTAAGCTAATCTACTCAGTAGCTTATTAGTTCTTAAATATCTAAGACCTTGATATATTTTAAATTAGAGATAGTCCAGGGTATATGTCTGAAGATTTAGTAAATTCTTTTAGTCAATTGTTATTTATATCTATTGTGGTATTCGTTTTGTATAACTATAAGCTTCAAGCACAGCTCAATGGTGCCACTTGATGAAGTGTGCGAGATGTATGTTGAATAAAAGAGGATCTCCAAGTGGATGGTCATGTGATCGGCTCATTTGGAATGTACATCAAAAGGGAGTTGGGTGGATAACAGATGATGATGGGCTTTGATGATGATGGCTCAGTTGTTTAGTAGATAATAGATAGACTTTTTCTAGCGGCGACTACTTGGGTATGTAGGCTGGATATGTGGGTCAATTATCATTCATGGGGACTTGTATCTTGAATATAAGCAGAGGATCTGTGATGGTTAGTCGATTGGTTGTGTGGCATAGTATGGGTGAAGAAAATGGAGGTCAATGGCTCGCTTGTCCATCTGACTTATTAACTTGATGACATTGGAATAGAATAGTGGTCTTGTGCTGGCTCTCCTAAGCTAAGTATACTATGCTGGGTCTGAGGGCTTATTACTTGAATATACAGGTCTTGAATCTCGAATGCGAATGTGTGGAGGTCTTGCCTGAATGCAGGGTCTGAATGGGCAGTCGGTCCGAATGTGGGGCTGGGTCAAATGTATGGGATCTCAGTGATGGTTTCCTGGCAGTTTACTTGAACTGAATGGAGCGGTCTTTCCTGGCAGTCTTTTTGAATCATGGTGGTCCATGGTAGCAAATTTCTTAGTGGTAGCAAAAGTAACTTGACTGATTTGAATCTCACAGTGTGGTTGGGTTGTGGTAAGAGTAATTCTTTAACTCAAACTTCTGAGCAATCATTGCTCTAGTTATCTTGTTCTCTGAATTATCCAGTCTCTTGGAGGCAGTGAGCAGTTTCTCTGTAAACTTCTTTTACTTCAAACTTCAACTGACTGAGGTTTATTCACTCTTATCTCCGGGGTATTTATACATGTGGTGGCTATCTGGTTAACTATAGTATGGCTGCTATGGTACATGGCTAAGTATGCTATCTGCAGGCTGTGATGTCTGAATATGGATGTGGGGGGATATTGCTAAAAATGGATGTGTACTGAGCATCACTGAAAATGGTCATGCACTGAGCATCGCTGAAAATGGTCATGCGCTGAGCATCGCTGAAAACAGTTGTATGCTGAGCATCACTGAAAACAGTTGTGCACTGAGCATCACTGAAAATGGTCATGCGCTGAGCATCACTGAAAACTGTCATACACTGAGTATCGCTGAAAATGGTCATGCGCTGAGCATCACTGAAAATGGTTGATTGGTTAGCTTAAATAGTATGGTACCTCTTGTCAGCAGCAAACAAATCATCTTGTGTGACTTCATCATTCCATTCCTTGAAAAGAGGGAGTGCTGGCCAAGAGGTGAGGGGGTAGAATAGTGGCCAATCATCTTCGATAACATTCTCTAGTCCTTGAACAGCCTGGATGCGGACAGAGGACTGATAAACTCTCTGTTGCTCTTCTTCTTCTTCTTCTGAGGACTCATCTATTTCAGGGTCAGAGGGGGCTGCTTCAGGAGTGGGGTATTGGAGTTCTTGATCCTCCTCTTCAAAGATGGGGACTTCTTAAGCTTCCTCTTGATTTGGCTCCCAAACAATATGGTGTGAATTAAGGCTGATAGAGTGGTGAGTCATTTGGGTGGCTTCAGTGGGTACTTCAATGGTAATGGGTAGTTCTTCAAATATCTCCATAAGGCTTATGAGATAACCTTGGTGGTTGTCTCAGAGGGGTATAGTGTAGAAACCTGGCAGGGTGGGTTCAGTTTGTTGGCTTCCTACAGTGATGTGGTTGCTACCAATATGGTTGGCTATTTCAGCTTCTATCCAATTGGCTTCCTCAGCTGTTAGGCATGTAAGGTTTCCCATGGTTACTCCTTGCAAATGTGCTATAGCTCAGGGAATGTGGCAGAATATCTGGTAAATATGGAGGGCTCTCTTGATCAGGTGGTTGGTGGTTAGCAATTCGGTAACAAGGTCTTCCTGGTCATCTTCTTTGGTTTCATTACAAAGGCAGTGTCCGATTTCATAGTCATGCCAGAGGGTCATCTGCTCAGTAGTATCTTTGAGCTATTGGGTCATTATGTACCAGTAGTTGATGAAGTGCCCAAGGTCCTTAGTGTAGAAGTTCAGATGTTTGGAGGTGTCGGGGTGCCAAATAGCCTTCTTGATAGCTTTGAAGACCAGAGCCTTCAGGCTAGGCAAAGGGGTAGAGTGGCAGGAGGTCTGATTGGAGCAGCGGGTAGGAGTTATTGTGGGAGAGAGTTCTTTGTTCTTTGGTGCTAGTTCTGAGGTGGGGCTGGGTCTCCTTTAAGTAACACATCCTTTCATTTTGGCTTGGATTATCCTTGCTCCTTTTGGAGTGGTGACTTGATACATTAGGTTGTTCACTTGATTGTCATGCTATGTGTTGTCTGATTTTAGCAGTCACTTGTATTCCACATCATCAATTGTGCATGTTACATCTGCTTCTTGCAAAATTAGAGCTGTCCTCAGTGGTGAGGGTTACACAGAGTTGAGTAGTCTTAACTCCAGAGATGAATAGAATATTGGTGCATTTGTAAGGACTGGCCGTTCTTATCTAGGGTGAGGGCTCCCATAATCATGGCTGGGTGTTCAAACCTCTCAGAAATGGTTTTTCCTGTAATCCGAGACAATTTCTATTACTGACATCTATTATGCTGATGGACTTGAGAAGTGAACTGATGCAATTGGCTTCTTGGGTTCAGCTGAAGCATCTGTCATTCTTCATCAGAGATGATACAGATGAAGCGAGAGAGGTTGTTCAAATGTATTTTGCTTCTCTTGAATAGTAGAGCCTTATACAGTTGCAGTGTATCTTGGTCTTGAGAATAACTCCATCCATGGTCTTGAGTTGGTAGGTGTAGTTCATGAAAACTTGGTGAAGATATGGTCCTTCCCATTTTGGTTCAAGCTTGGCACTCCAATTTCCTTCTATGATGGTGTGGTATATCAGAACTTGCTGTCCGATAAGCAGGGGGTCCAAATCGGCCTTGCAGTCATAGTACTTCTTTTGTCATTCCTGGGCTTGGGTGATGAATCCTTATACTTGCTGGCATACTTCATGTAACTGGGTGATTTCTTCTGTGACTCATTTTGTCAAATCCAGCTGGATCGGTTTCTTGGGGTTTTGAGCTTCTCAGCCATACACCAGATAGAAAGGAGTCTACTGAGTAGCAGTGGCCTTGGAGGTATGGATGCTGAATAAGATTGTTGACAGGTAGATGTCCCAGTTTAGTTGATCTCTGGTCCTGCTGAGATCTCGCTTGATGGTCTGGTTCATTTTTTCTGTGAGTCCATTCGCCTGGGGATGGTAAGTCATCATTGGTCATAGCTTGATCTTGAAGTTGCTTGTGAAGGTCTTTATGGCTTTGTTGACAAACTCGTGGTCTTGGTCAGTGATAATTTCTTTGGGGACACTATGGTGGCTGAAGACTTCATTATATAGGATTCCAATGATTGTCTGGGCATCAGCAGTCTCAATGGCAAAGGCTTTAGGCCATTTTGTCAGATAGTCTTTGATAGTAAGAATGTAGTATTTTCCTTAGCTGGTTACTAGTAGGGGTCTGATGATGTCTATTCCTAGTCTTTGGAAGGCTCTAGCTGGTGCTGCAATTGGCATTAATGGTGCTTGGTTGGTGGGTTTCTGTCAGTATCTTTGGCAGGTATCACAACATTGTTGAATGTGTGTGGAAATTTGTTTCCTCATCCTGGGCCATCAGTATCACTTCTTAATTCTTACAATAGTGGCGCCAAATCCTCGATGTGCATTCTGGTCATGATTTGTTGTCAGGATTTTTGGTACTTTGTCTTCTCTTGGAACTCGAGTATATCAATCTCCTTCTACTTTCCAAAGTTCGCCATCGCCTTCTTGAAATTTCTTAAGATCCCTTTGGATGAACAGCTTGTGGGCAGGCTGGATTCCTTTCTTGAAGCTCCTATAATGCAGGCTCCAGGTGAGGATGAGGCATAGATCTTGGTTCATTTGGGCGAGCGGGAAGCAGTCTTCTCTCATGGGGGCTCCTTTCCTTCTTGTTGAGTTCAGGGGATTCTTGACAGGGTATTGACATTGGAATTCTTGGTACCTTTCTTATAGACAATAGTGAACTGGTATTTTTGTAAAACATGATCTATTTTGCAAAGATTCCTGAGGGCTCTGGTTTCTTGAACAACTATTGTAGGGCTTGATGGTCTTTAATGAGGGCGAATCTCTTTCCTAGGAGGTAGTGGCGGAAGTGGTCTACTGCTCATACTACTGCCAGGCATTCCAACTTAGTGGCTCCATAGTTTGCCTGTGATTCATTTGTGGTCTTGCTAGCATATTCAATAATATACTCTTTCTTGTGGTCATCTTGCTGTGACAGAATTGACCCAAGTTCTAGGGCTGAGGCATCGGTTGCCAGGATAAAGGATTTGTTGAAATCTGGTTGCACCAGAACAGGGGCTTCTGTGAGGGCCTTCTTGAGTAGATCAAAAGACTTTTGCTGGTCTTCTTTCCAGTAGAACAGTTGGTCCTTCTTGGAGATATTTTAGAGAGGTGCTGCCTTGTCTGAGAATCTTGGGATGAATCGTCTATAGTAGGATGCTAATATGAGGAAAGATAGAGTCTCCTTTGCTGAGGTGGGGGTTGGGTAGTTCTTGACTTTCTCCACCTTGTGGGGGTCAGCATATATTCCTTGAGCTGAGATAACATATCCCAGGTATTCGACTTGATGTTTTCTAAAGAAGCACTTCTTAGCATTGAGTCTGAGTCCTGAGCTTCAAATGGTATTGAATACTTCATGGAGGTCTTGCAAATGTTGCTCAAATGTCTCAGAGTAGATGATAACATCATCTATATAGACTAGCACATTTCTTCTGATAAGATCCCAGTAGATATGGTTCATCATTCATTGGAATGAGGCTGGGGCATTGCAGAGTCCAAATGGCATTTGAAGGTATTCGTACTGTCCTTGTCTGGTGATAAAGACCATCTTGCAGATATCTTCCTTGGCAATGAGGATTACTTGGAATTGTTGGAACTGGTCAGTGGTTGTCATGTACTTGGCTTTTCCAAGGGCATTGAGGAGATCATCAATTCTTGGCAGTGGGTAGGCATCTTCTGTGGTGACCTTGTTGAGTTTTCTGAAGTCCATGACTAGTCTCCATCCTCCTTTCTTTGGCACGATAATTGCTGGTGAAGCCCAGGGGCTTGATGATGGTCTGATAACTCCATTTCATAGCATTTCATCTATGTGTTGTTGTTTGAATTCGATCAAGTGGTGTGGTGTTCAGTAGGGGGGTTGTCAGATTGATTTCATATCTCCAGTATGTATAAGGTGCTCTCCATATTGGTATGGTGGGAAGTTATTGTATGTGGTGGTAAATATATCCTTGTATTCTTCTATCAACTCCTGTATCTGCTATTGCTGGTCCTTGGCTAGAGTTGCCTTGATGTTGATGGCTTTGATTGCTGAGTTTGCGGAGTCTTCCTCCCTGGTACTGTCAATCTCACCAGAGAGGGCTTGCTGTTTCCCAAAAACTCATAGACTTCTTCCTTATAGGTGTCTATCAGTGGTTTGAAATATCCCAGTATTGTTCTTTTGGGAATAGTGATCATCTTAAAGCCCATATTTCTGACAGAGATGTGGATTGGTGACATCTGGTCATGAATTCATTCCCCAGCTAAGAGCAGGTGATACTTCTCTTGGAGCTCTATTGACAGTTTGAATATCAAGTTATCAGCTTCCACTGGAAGGTGCACATCAAGGCCTCATTGCTGATATGGCTGCAAGATGATGTCTTCTCTGGCTCGAATGGAGTGACAGAAGTGGGGTCTCATTCATCTGAACTGGGCAACCTTTGCTATGTAGACCTTGACAGGTAGTGCCTGGGGGTCCCTATTGGTGCTTCCAAATTCTTCTTGTCCTCTCTCAGTGCTATCCAGCTGCTTTACCTCTTGAATGATAGGCTGTAAGGTCTTGATGAAAAGAATCTGACAGATGGCCTTCAGGGGATTGAAGAATCAGTGATGTCTTCCATGGTGGTGAATAATGACCTTCAGAGAATCTCAGTAGTCTTGGTCAATAATTCCTTCTTTGGCGGTGATTCCTTTGGCTACTAATGATGATCTTGATGCTAGCTGACCATAGAGTCCTGGCAGTATAGCAAGTGTAATTTGAAGATCAAAGGTCCTAGTACTTCTGGGTCAGAGTGTTGCTTGGTAGGGGAGACATAAGTCATATCTGACTGATCCTTCTGTTTGTGTGAGAGGGGGCTGTGCCCAAGGTGAGAGCAATTTGACCTGGACAACCAGCTGGATCTTAAGGAATAGTTCCCCGGTGGTTGCAATTGTGGGTGAGAACTCCATTTGTTCCAGCTTGAAGAATGGCCAATGCACTCCTGTCTTTGGGTTTCTTGTATAGTTGAACCCAGTCTTTCCAAGAGAGTCCAAGGCTTCCATGAGGGTAAAGGCAAGATTGACTCCTTGTTCACCTTGGTGTAGATGGCAGTACCAGCGGATGATGGCGAGGACTTCCAGAGGTAGGTCCCAAATGGTGGTCTTGTCCTTGGCTTCGCAGTTTCCTTCATGGTCAATTTTTTTATACTTCTGGCAGGCCCAACGAATTCTAGGTTCTTGTAGGGTGGGGTCCTTTCTCTTAACTTGGCTTCTGTAGACATCTTTGCTGAGATGAATACTTCAATGTTCACACCAGTAGCAAGTAAAGGTCTTTCTGCAATCGCAGTATCCCTTCTTGGCGAAGCCTTCATTTCATTTCTTGACTTCCTTGCTGGTGGGGTACCTCTTCTGATACTTGTCATAGGTTGGCAGAGTGACTTGAAGGGCTTGGGTGATGGTGTAGGAGCTGTTGCTGTCTCTTTCGATGGTGAGAGTCTCCATGGGTTGGTGAGAGAGAACCTTTTGCTTTCCCAAGATCAGGTCGTAGGAGATTGCGGGGGTCACAACAGCTTGAGATACATTGAGGCAGGCTTTCCCTACTTGAATGGAGATGTCTCATACAAGTCTGAGGGGGGTAGATGCTGATCCATCTGCCATGATGACTCTTGCTTTGGTCCCTTCATCGATTCCCCAACTGATTCTCTCCAGCATCCTTTGAGTGATAATATAGACTGCTGCTCCAGTATTGATAAGAATTCGGGCATTTTCTCCATGCACTTTTCCACTTGCAAGTCTTGTAGATTGATGTTCTTGTTGCCAATTTTCATGTACTGTGTGAATAGTGCTGGGTTCTTCCATGTGTGGTCCTTGGATAGGGAGTCTCTTGGTATCTTCTTTGACTTTCTTCAGGAATTTTCGCCTAACTTTCTGGGGCATTCTTGAGGACTTGCTTGATGGTGAGGCCTGCATTCTGTTGGTGGATCTGGTCCCAAAGAGAGGCTGCTGCATGAGGTTTGCTGCTCCTTCAATGTTTGGTTCCTTGAGGGTAAGGTCTCTCATTCCTGATGGGCATCTCATCTGCTGAGGACTCTACACTCATGCACTCATCTTCCTCAAGGTCAGGCAAGGAAGTGGTCCTTAATACTCTTGATGGTCTGGCCTCAGGCTCAGGGGTGTCTCTTCTGACTCACTTGTTGTTTTCCTGAGGAGTGTCCAAGGAGGATTGGCTATGTCTTAGATGCTTGCCTGTGGATACTGTTACTGGTAGTGAGAGTGGGGTCCTTGGTGGTCTTCCTTGTCCTCTGGTCTGTGTGGGGGCAGCATCCCAAGTCACCTTAGATGGGAAGGCTTCGTAGTATGGATAGGTATCATCTTGACCATGGAGCCAGGCTGCTTCTTCTTCCATTTCTTGTATCTCTTCACCCATCTGAATGAGGTTAACATTTCTGTCATTAGACTGAGTAGCTTGCTTCCTTGAGCAGTTCTTTTGGATGTGGTCTTGATTTCCGCAGTAGAAACAGGTGGGGGTGTGGGAACCAGTTGTAGCTGAGCCTACAGTTGCAGCTGGTGGTGCCTGAGAAGAACTCCTGTTGTCTTGTTGTCAGTAGTCTGGCTGATTATCTTGATGGTAATCTTGTTGTCTTTCTCTTTGATTCTTCAGCTGTGCCACTGTGATGGCCAAGTCCTTTATTTGTTTCGTAAGCATAGTCATTGGGTCTTCTTGTACTCTTGGCAGCTGCTGCTGTTACAGTTGACTGAATTGGGCTGGAGCCAAAGATGGGGGTCTGTTCTCATAGTTGGCCAACTGGGCTCTGAGGAATACATTCTCTTGCTCTGCTGTGGTAGATCCTCAAGGTCTTGGGGGTTCAGCCCTAGCTGGCTCACAGTGATCTTACTGGGCTGGTCTGTAGCCTGCTTCCCAACATCCTTGCACTCCAGCAACTTGCTGCTCAATACTCTGATAACCCATCCTAATGACTTATCTTCTGAGTTCTGGATATAGGCTGTTGAAGAAGGTAGTGGATGCCACTGCCAGTTGGACTGCAGGCTGCAGGTTTGCCTTGATCATCTGTGCTTGAATCTGATGGTAGAAACTCTTCAGGGTTTCATTGACAGCTTGGGTCATGTAGGTCAGAGCTTCTTGTGCTTCTTGTTGGTGTTCAAGACCATTGAACTGGACATGGAGCCAGTTCTTGTGGATGGTGTATCTTTGTATATGATTTCCATATAGTGCAAGGTGAGCTTCTTGTTCAGCCCTATAGATTTCTCCTCCATTATGTTTGGCTTGATTGTATCTTTGGAGGGCCGGGCCTCTCAAAAGTGACTCCACAATGCTGAGTTTTCTTTCTGCATCCCATTGCTTGGTGGCTGCTTATACTTCGATTTCTCCAATGAACTCCTTAATATCTTCATTATCTGTACCATAGAACTTCTGTAAGTAGCTTATATCTGGCTCATCTTCACTGTTCTCACTATCTGAGACTGGTTCAGGGGTAGTATTCCTTGATGGTCCTTGTGGGGAAGGGGAAGGTGCTCGATATACAGGAGGTACAGGCAGAGAGCAGTGTCTTGGTGGCGTAGGAGATCTAGCTCTTCTGATCAATACTGGAATAGGGATCCTTGGTAGTGGTGGGAATCCTCTGGTAGACTGGTGGTGGCTATTGAATACTGGGTCCCTTGCTTCTTGAGGATAGTACCAGGGAATAAGTGACCAAGGTGCAGAGGCTTGGGTAATTGAAGGTGCCAGAGGGCTGATATAACTGGCATTGAACTCATCTGCTCCTTGCTGTTGTGAAGTAGTGAGGTCCTGTTTGCCTTGCTGAAAGTCTGTGTAGCTGAATGAATGGTGGTAATTGAACTCGTCTCTTGAGTTGTATAGATGGTAGTCTTTCTCTCCTTCTGATGTTTCAAAATATACTCAGTCTAATGGGGTAGCTTGGTTGATATCTGTAGAAATATAGTCACTCCTGTCTGAGTTTTTTCTGTAGATTCGGGTCTGGTATTCTCCAGAGAGGTCTACTTCTAGGTCTTGGATCAGGAGGGGTTCTGGTTGTCTTCTGAGTTGTCTCCTTTCCCTTGAGGTTAAGCTATAGTCTGGGTCACTTCATTTCTCTGACTCGGTTTTCTGGCTGCTATTTTTGAACATGGATCTGGCTGCTGTCCTGATGATGGTGTGTATTTTCTTCTCTACTGAAGAGGGCTGTTGCTGGCCCTGGTCTTATTGCTGAGTAGGTCCTGCTGAATTCTCCACTGTAACTGCTGGGTTCTTGAGCCAAAAGGTTAAGTCTTTTGAAAACTATTCCCAGTTGAGTCTCCAAAATGTGGAGTTCATTTTGTATAACTATAAGCTTCAAGCACAGCTCAATGGTACTACTTGATGAAGTGCATGAGATGTATGTTGAATAAAAGAGGATCTCTGAGTGGATGGTCACGTGATTGGCTCATTTGGAATGTATGTCAAAAGGGGGTCGGGTAGATAACAGATAATGATGGGCTTTGATGATGATGGCTCAGTTGTTTAGTGGATAATAGATAGACTTTTCCTAGCAGGATTACTTGGGTACATAGGCTGGATATAAAGGTTGATTATCATTTATGGGGACTTATATCTTGAATATAAGTAGAGAGTCAGTCAATCAGTCAATAATTCTTGGTGTAGCGCAGTATGGGTGAAGAAAATGGAGGTCAACAGCTCGCTTGTCTGTCTGGCTTGTTAACTTGATGATATTGGAATAGAATAGCGGTCTTGCGCTGGCTCTCCTAAGCTAAGTATACTATGCTGGGTCCCAGGTCTTATTTCTCAAATGTGAATGTGCAGGGGTCTTGTCTGAATGCAGGGTCCGAATGAGCAGTTGGTCCAAATGTGGGGCTGGGTCAAATGCATGGGATCTCGGTGATGGTTTCCTGGTGGTTTACTTGAACTGAACAGAGCGGTCTTTCCTGGTGGTCTTTTTGAATTGTGGCAGTCTGTGGCAGTGAATTCCTTAGTGGTGGCAAAAGTAACTTGACTGACTTGAATCTTGGGGTGTGGTTGGATTGTGGCAAGAGTAATTCTTTAACTCAAACTTCTGAGCAATCATTGCTCTAGTTTTCTTGTTTTCTGAATTATCCAGTCTCTTGGAGGCAGTGAGTGGTTTCTCTGTAAACTTCTTTTTACTTCAAACTTCAACTGACTGAGGTTTATTCACTCTTGTCTCTGGGGTATTTATACATGTGGTGGCTATCTGGTTAACTATAGTGTGGCTGCTACGTTACATGGCTAAGTATGCTATCTGCAGGCTCTGATGTCTGAATATGGATGTGGGGGGTGATATTGCTAAAAATGGATGTGTGCTGAGCATCCCTGAAAATGATCATGCACTGAGCATTGCTGAAAATGGTTGTGCGCTGAGCATTGCTGAAAATGGTCATGTGTTAAGCATTGCTGAAAATGGTCATATGCTGAGCATTACTGAAAATGGATGATTGGGCAGCTCTAAATAGTATGGTATCCCTCATCAGCAGCAAACAAATCATCTTATATGACTTCATCATTCCATTCCTCAAAAGGAGGGAGTGCCGCCAAGAGGTGAGGGGGTAGAATAGTGGCCAATCATCTTTGACAACATTCTTCAGTCCTTGAAGAGCCTGGATGCAGACAGAGGACTGATAAACTCTCTGTTGCTCTTCTTCTTCTTCTTCTGAGGACTTGTCTGTTTCAGGGTTAGAGGGGGCTGCTTCAGGGGTGGGGTATTGGAGTTCTTGATCATCCTCTTCAAAGATGGGGACTTCTTGAGCTTCCTCTTGATTTGGCTCCCAAACAATATGGTGCAAATTAAGGCTGACAGAGTGGTGAGTCATTCAGGTGGCTCCAGTGGGTGCTTCAATGGTAATGGGTATCCCTTCGAATATCTCCATAAGACTCATGAGGTGATCTTGGTGGTTGTCTCTGAGGGGTATAGTGTGGAAACCTGGCAGGGTGGGTTCAGTTTGTTGGCTTCCCACAGTGATGTAGTTGCTACCAATATGGTTGGCTATTTCAGCTTCTATCCAATTGGCTTCCTCGGCTGTTAGGCATATAAGGTTTTCCATGGTTACTCCTTGCAAATGTGCTATAGCCCAGGGGATGTGGCGGAATATGTGGTGGATGCAGAGAGCTCTCTTGATTGGGTAGTTGGTGGTTAACAATTTGATAACAAGGTCTCCCCAGTCATCTTCTTGGGTTTCATTGTGAAGATAGTGTCTGATTTCATAGTCATGCCAGAGGGTCATCTGCTTGGTGGTATCTTTGAGCTATTGGGTCATTATGTACCAGTAGTTGATGAAGTACCCAAGGTCCTCAGTATAGAAGTTCAGATGTTCGGAGGTGTTGGGGTGCCAAATAGCCTTCTTGATAGCTTCAAAGACCAGAGTCTTCAGGCTAGGCAAAGGGGTAGAGTGGCGGGAGGTCTGATTGGAGCAGTGGGTAGGAGGCATTGTGGGGGGGAGTTCTTTGTTCTTTGGTACTAGTTCTGAGACTGGGGCTGGGTCTCCTTTAAGTAACATATCCTTTCATTTTGGCTCAGATTATCCTTGCTCCTTTTGGGGTGGTCACTTGATACATTAGGTTGTTCACTTGATTGGCATGCCATGTGTCATCTGATCTTAGTAGTCACTTGTACTCCACATCATTGATTATGCACATCACACTATATATTTATATATAACATCAGCAATTTCTTAGGAACTGGCTTTAAAGAATTCTTAATAGAGGTAATATCCCATCTTATACTCTTGCTATATTCAAAGGTACTTAGTGGTAATAGTAATTCTGGTCTTTATTTCATAATGATTGAAAGTATAGTAATAAGAGTCTCTTATATAGAGGTTTAGGCTTAGAATTCTTCTTATATATATTCTTATGGCTCTCTTGATATTAGTGAATATTTATTCTTAAACTAATAGTTCCAGATAATTTTTTAATCTTGCTGTTTGGCAAATAATAGATATTTATTTA